>JAHWXV010433266.1:0-12383 GCA_024586415.1 Phrixothrix hirtus
AAATTATTAAATACATTATGATGAAAAATCAATTTCCATTAAATCATTTATATAAAATTTATAATTACCATAAACATAAACATTTACTAAAAACACTTACAACATTACAACCAATCAAGAAAAATTATTAATTTATAATATCACTATCTTTTATAAATTTCCTATCTTATAAAATTGCATTAATGTTTAAAAAATATAACATTCATGTTGTTTTTAAAAAAGGTATTACTTTAAAAGAACTTCTGTCTGAAATTAAAGATGCTATTCCAAATCTTAGTAAAAATGGTATTTATAAACTTTATTGCAGTACCTGTAAATCTAATAATATTCAAACTTCATATATTGGCCAAACAAAACGACATTGTTCTATATGTTTAAATGAACATATGGCCTAAATACGTCTTAGAAATTCTAGTGATTGCGGTCTTTCTAATTTTTCTAAACATATTTTCTAGAAAATAAACATTCTTTTGATAAATATAAAAATTTTAAAAAGTAATTTAGACAGTTATTCTTTATTAAATACTTATGTATCCTTTTATATAAATTTTTTAAAATTCACAGTAATTAAAATTTATTAAATAAAATTATTCTTCCGACAAATGATTTGCTACAATTTATTATTAATAATATTGTAACAAATTAAGAACAGTATTAATCAATTAGTTTCATTTTTAACATATTTTAATTTTAATAACTTTGTAACCATTGATTTATTTTGTTGACACTTAATTGTTTTTAATTTTGAATTTTGACATTTTATATTTGTAAAATTAGGTATGTATATTTAAATTTAGTTTATTTTCAATTAATGTTGTTGTTAAAATATTTTAGTTTTTTCTCGGGCGATGATTTTCTGATAAAATCGAAACATGTAGGAATTGAATTAATTAAGAATTAAAATACAATTGGTTTGGCTTAGATGATTGATAATATAATAATTTATAAAATTTTTACTTAAAGGTTATTAAAAAATAGCATTTTATAACAAAGCAAAGGTAAAGTGCTGAACTACAAATCAAAATGATTTAATTGCACTAATCTATCACAAAAACAATAGACAGATAAATTTAATACTTGAGTGTAATATTCTATTTACTAGTCATTTTTTTTACTACTACGACATAGGGGACACAGGGAGTTTGTATTAAGTTTAGAATATTGTAACGAAACTAGTTAATTGTTTAAAAATCTTTATTTATTTTCACTAATATTAGGATTATTTATTTACACTTATTTACTTAAATATTTATTTCACAGTACACTAACTGTAAATATTTATATTTCTATTTAAGTATACAACTACTTAACATGATAAGATTCTTAAGAAAACTAAAAACTAAGAGAATTTAATCTGTTATTTATATAGCAAGGAGAAAATCCAGACCATTAAGGAATAATAAAAAAACAATTAGTCATAATTCTGATGTAATACATTGCAATGCCATGACTCATTGATGACCTTGAGTTTATTTAGATAGATATCGGTTATAGCAATCAGTCATTCACGATTGCATCATTTATTTCGGTTTTAAGAAACTTATTACAGTATTCCTAAATGTTCTATAAAATGATTGTTGTTTCCAATTTTGTTGCGTATTTTAAAAATGGATTGAAATATTCAAAAAGAATTTCTTATTATGGCATTTTACAAGTTTTCAAAAGCTACTCCCTTGATGAAATCACATTATTCTGTAACACTGTGTATATTAAAATAATTACAAAAAAATTTAAATTACATCATTTATGCAAAATAACCCAAATCTATAAAATAAATCATTTAAAATACTAATTAGGTATTTATTATGGCATAGCACTTTATAATCAATCATAAATAAATAATATTCTACATTTGAAAAACAAATTTATAAAAATTGAAAATCATATACTTCAATGTATTCACATATTATTTATGAAGAAAATAACATTCTATATACCCATACATTTAACGTATGTCAGTTCAATTTGTCACTAGGTTGAACCACAACAGAACCAACGTTAATAGCGAGTGCCGACTAAGCTACTGTGATATGTAGGGTCCAAAACTACTGATAGGAATCACTGTTAACAATTTCGTCTCCAATCAAAAAGATTCACGGTACACAAATAAGTTGGGGACACCACTGTTGCTGCCCACGGTAAGGGGTATACCCAAAAGGCAATGACCAGCAAGACAGAACTGGTCGCTCACGTTTATTTAACAAAAGTAATGGGTACTCCACTTGTAGGAACAGGTCCTGCTCCACAGCCTCTGATGTGACACAGGTTCTACTCAGATCTACTTCCAAGTCTATAAACTTTACAGTTAAAGGTCTTAAAGCTAAGTCTAGTCAAAATAAAACAATCAAATGAGGGGCAGTTAGCCGTATAATCAACTCAAGTCAAGACAAATAGGATATCACAACTATTACGGGATTATTCAAAGCATTATTCCCGTATAATAATAAATCAAAATAGTACATAAACTAAATTAGGATACACAAATGTTACCAATTTATCATAACTATTACGGGATTATTCAAAGCATTATTCCCGTATAATAATAAATCAAAATAGTACATAAACTAAATTAGGATACACAAATGTTACCAATTAAACTGAGTCAAAATTAAATGGCCCAAAGTGTCAAACACATGAACATGTATGGCATCGTAACCACCATCTTTCTTTGACCAAATTCTACTGGTGCAATTACAGCACATAAATATCTCTTACTATGATCCATGGTTGTTAATACTGAGAACTAAATGTTTATCGATAATACAAAGCTTCCTTCATTTTGTGGGAAGGAACTGTTTCCCACCAAGAAGGGGCTTACAGCATTGGGAGGGTCCGTAAATTCTGCAGGCTTCAACACATGCCCTGCAATAACGTAAGAGATGATTATTCCGTTTCCTACACTATAAGAATACCTGTTAAAACAGCACATGGGAGGTGTTGTGAATGCTACTGGAAAATACACTCTCTAAATCCCAGAGCATGCCAGGGTTCCACTACCATTGAGTTTACAAGGGGGGTCTTCAATCCCAATTGTTGGTTAATTGCGGGCCAAATACACACATGCAGTGCGAATCCATTTTCCACCCTTAACTTGGTTGCCAAAAAAGGTTTTACTATTCGGTCCTGCCTACACTAACATCCTAATGTGAACTTTGTTCATTTCACCACCACAGATTACTTCACGTCATTCATTTGAACTTAAAACTATTGCCAATATGAAGGTTGCACGTACTTTATGGAGGGTATCATCTAGGTCTCTAAATATCACCAAAACACCAAACAAATTGACTAGCCAAACGACAAATTCATTTCGTTAAAATCTAATTAAAAAAAAAACTCAACTCTCGTTTTCATGACAAAAGCCATGTTTTCTTTCAAAAGGAATCTGGCTGCTCTGATCCTTCAAACTCAAGACACGAATCCTGACACGTGTACCAAAATTATGTAAACATTGAAAATGTTGTTAATTCTTACAAGAATTTTAATTCCAGATGTTTTCTAATACTCAATAATAAAGAGGCTAATGACTAATTATCTTTTAATGTTATTCTCATTAAGCTCTAAGGATTTCACAAAAATAAACATTATTGTTTCATTTCTTAGTTCGCTAAATAGATTTTTATTTTGTAAAACAGAATTAAGGTAAATTATTTCAATGGCAGAATCCCATTGAAAATTTCATAAAACAGAAGTTTGTACAATGGAAGTTCCACTGTACTTCAAAATATCAGACCTAAACCAAACCTTAACTTTGATTTCCACTTGATAGTTCACTAAGATAATCTCATTTTTTTGAGAGTATTCTAATTACATGAAACTACACAGCATAATATAACAGGATGCTCCTCTTAATAGCAACAATTATTACTTCTATTTTAAATATAGGTAAAAAAGAAACTATTGTTTTCATCCAAAATGTTCGTGCCTCCTGACTCTGAAAATCATGTTTTTAGAAATTGGGCTGTGTATGTGTTTGTGTCTACAGGATATCTTGAAAAATAAAAATTGTTGAAAAATGAAATTTTATATTTAACCTTCTGTCTACCATGTGGGTCCAACGAACCCATTTTCATGTTTTAATTGATTTTATTCTATTAGTTTTAGTATACATTTTTTTGGCTTCATGGCTCTTAATAGACACCGATAAAATGCACATTTAAAATTGTTTCTAATTATTTTAAATAAAGACTTATTAAAAATTCAGTTGCTGAACTACCGTGTGGCATATATATATATTACAATTAACATTACTGAATAATTATATTCAGAATTTGGGTATAATAAAGAAAAATGGCCTAACAGGAATTTATTATCACTTGCTTACATTACGAGAGTTGATTGTTCCCTTCATCAGAGCTTTAAGTGATGAATAATATAAACGTAATAAAATGGCAGTTATAAAATTAATGACATTTATACTATATTTTGCAGCTAAATGCTTTAGCGTCCCTTTTATAATCCATAAGATCAATTGAAAGTTGTGTACTGTAATTTTTACTCCAAGTTTTAATAATGTATGTAATAGCTATTATAGGTATAATTCAGTTGTGCACATTAAGTAATGAGTGTTTCGTAGATGCTAGTATTATGTTTGCTGTGAAGATGTATAGAAAAAGGTCACTAACTAAATCTGATATAGAGCGATAAGCATTGAAATTAGCGATGTAGCGTGTAGTGAAAATAATGTAAGTGACTATGAACCTTTCGATGATAATTGAGAAGTAGATAATGAAGAAATTATGGCAAATATATGAAACATTGATTCTGAGCTGAATACTGATGCAGAGGATATTGTAAGTGATTTATATTCTGATATCACTCCCAGTCCAAGTACTAATAAAGTTTTTACATTAAAAAATAATCAACAACGATTGTATGCAGATGAAATTGCTGTGATGCAAGGAAAATAAGCCCAACATCACATTCTGCAAGGGAAAGTAGGTCCTACATGTTTTTCAAACAGGGAAATTGATTCCGTTGCTTCATTTTTTTTATATATTTCTGAAAACCACTGCTAGATATGAGGGTGGTCTGATTAGTGAGGTAACTAGTTTCAACCAAATACATTGCATCTTTTGTTTCTTACAGTTGTTTTGTGAATACGGACAAAAGAGAATTTCGTGCTGTGATTAAATACTTCCATATCACTGGGAAAAAACCCAAAGAAATTAAAGAAGAGTTAGATAATGTTCACGGTGAATCTACAACATTATTTAAGACAGTTTATTTCTGGGTGAATGGATTTAAACGTGGCTGTATGAGTACTAAAGATGAAACAAGATCAGCCCGTCTGAAAGAGGCTACCACTGACGAAATGATTACCAAAGTTCATGAACTTGTTTTAAATTATCATTGAAAGGTGCATGGGATAGCAGACACTATAGGTATATCTAAAGAATGTCTTGGTCATATCTTACATGAACACTTGGGTATGAGAAAGCAAGATAAGTGTCGTGTTTGCTAACTGTGGACCAGAAACGAAGATGCGTAACAACTTCTAAGTATTGTTTGACCCTTTTTAAGCATAATCCTGCCAAATATTTGTGTTGATTTATTACTGTTGATGAAATGTGGATACACCACTATATTCCGAAACAAAAATTCAATCCAAACAATGGGTAGAAACCGGTTGCAGTGCACGAAAGAAAGCAAAAATGGTTCCATCAGCTAACAAGGTTATGGTCACCATATTTTGGGATGCTCGTGGTGTTACCTTTATAGATTATCTGCAAAAGGGCAAAACAATCACAGCTGTTGTTTTATCATGACAATGCACCAGTTCATTCATCGAACATTGTCATGGCAAAATTAGTTGAATTACGATTCGAAATACTTCGTCATGCACCTTACAGTCCAGATTTAGCTCCATCTGACTTTCTTGTTTGCAAACTTGATAAAATGGCTAGGTGGAAAGAAATTTTCATCTAATGGGGAAGTGATTGTAGAAACAAATGATTATTTTGAGGCGTTTGATTCGTCCTGTTATAGTGAAGGCATTAAAAGACTTGAACATCGTTGGAACAAGTACATCGAATAAAGTACCTTCTATTGTATTACTTACCTTAGTTTTCAGACCACCCTCGTATAATAACAAAATTGACAAACATAGAAGGTAATGCAGTTTATGGTAACAGGTGGAAAGCAATTGATAAAAAAGAATTAACTCATTTTATTGGAATTTTGATACTTATTGGAATATATAAATCTAAAAATGAAGAGCTTTCTCAATTATGGAGTAAAGAAATTGGTTTATTAGATTTGTTGATGCAGGTGAGAGACGATTGAGTAAGCCAGATGATGAATTAGCACCAATATAGGAATGTTTTGATTTATGGAACAGTTATCTTCAGGATGCTTACACATTTAGGTAATATATGCCATTTAAACCTGGAAAGTATGGAATAAAGCTGTGGGCTGCTTGTGACAGCATTACAACATATGCAAGGAAACTAGAAATGTATATAGGTAAAAAAGAAGAAAAAGAAATGCACCAAAGTGAAAATGTAATGAAACGATTAATAAAAGGATTAAAGAACTTGGTCTAACATTACTTGCCATAACTTTTTTACTTTATACTTGTTGGCCCAATATTTGCTATGTAAAAAAACTTACTATTATTGGAACTATTTATAAGAATAAACTTGAGCTACCAATGCCTTTTATCTCACTTAAGAATAGAACCGGGCATTCATCTGTGTTGGGCTTTCAATGTCAAAACAAAGGTAAAGTAGTTACTGTGCTTAGCACTTTGGATCATGATAAAAGAATTGATTCTGGCGAAAAAAAGAAGCCATTTATAATTTAAATTATAACAGGAGTAAAGGTGGTGTTGATACAATGGACAAGGTAACTAGGAATTATAATATCAAAAGGATGTCTTGCTGAAGAAGGCTTCTTGTTATTTTTTATAATATGATTGATATGTGTTATGAATGCATTTGTTTTATGGTCATACCTGAATCCAAATTATGACAAAAAATTTCGGAATAAGTGGAACAGCTAGCAGATTATATCGACAAGGATTCTAATCCTATTACAACGAGTATGGCAGATGAATTATTGGAACCACCGAAGAAAAAGGCAAGATGTAATATTTGTCGTTCAACAAAAGACAGAAAAACAAAAATGTGCATAAATGCAAAACAAAATGTTTGTGTAAACATTCAATGGTCGTCTGCATATTGTGCAAGTAAACGTTACTTTATAATCTAATTGTATTCTTGTCATGTTTTGAAATATTTTATGTAAAAAAGAATGTTAATTTTTTTCAAAGTGCCGTATAAATAAAACAGTTGAGTAATGTAAATATGTATATAATAAATGTAATGTGGGTCCATTGGACCCACATGGTAATTTGTGCACTTTTCAAGATCTGGTAGACAGAAAGTTAAGTTTGCTACCTTCCTGACATGCAACAGCAAGAATTTAGTTAAAATCGATTTACTAGAAGTGCCATTTTATTTTTGCGATTTTCTTAAAAACGACAATTTTTTTAAAACTTACGGTGATTCTTATGTATTTGATTCCTTTTTACATGAACTCTTTGGTTTCTCTGAAAAATTGTATTGAAGTGAGTTGCTGGAGAAAATCTTTGGAGTTAAAGCAGTATTTTGCATGTTTAGTAATTTGAATGGGCGACTGTTGCAATTATCATTCGTAAAATACATATAAATTAATATTTTAATGATTTGTGTATGTTAATTGATAAATTATTTATGTTCTTACATTATAATTCAATTATAAAGCATTAGTGTATATGTATGGGAAAGTAATTAATATCGGTAACTTTAAATTAAATTTAAAATATGTAAGAGGAAGCCGTGTGTTGTCTCATACTAAATATTTTTTGTTTATACATAAGCAAGATTTTAAAAAAATTATATTCGTTATAATTTATTTTGTTATAGATGAAGTGACTGGTCTTACAGAGGGTAAAACCAAAATCTTTTTGCAAGATACTAGTATTGAAGAAAATGATAATGGAGTTAAATTACCATCAACCACTCTTACAGTAGTATTCCCTGCATATATGGTACTTACTATTTTACCTTTTAGGAATTGGGCAATTGTAATGTCTGATTACCACGATATTATTGCTGAATTATATTCAAGGTAAATTATATATTTCTTTTGTGTTATTAAGAATATTGTTTATTTAATTATCTTTTTATTTTGGTTCAGTGAAATTTGTAATTCATTAACTGAGGGTGTATCTATAACTTTTTCTGCTTGGGGCGGTCCCCAATTATTTATTTTTATTTTTGTATAAGTTAGAGAAAAGTATAACAAATATCGCCCAGAATATGTGCTACCCAGGACAGACTGGCCCCATCGCCCCCCTTCAGGTATGCTACTGCATTAACTTGCAATACATAACACACAAGCGATAAAAGGTTGTTTGCTTAAAAAGTAATATTCAATTATATAAACCAACAACTTATTTGATACAAAGTTAACTTTGGTAGCTTTATAAGCTAAATCAAACTCAAATTTACATGTACAGGACCTGTAAAATTGTTTATAACCGTCAAATGCTATCTGTTGTTTTAAATAGGCAGGTCAACCAGTTTTTAACTTTAATCAAAATTAGATAAATTATGCATAAAAATGCATTGCAATGATTAAAAAAAAATTTAAAAATTCGATTAACATGTTTAAAGGTATAAATATTTAACTGCTAAACCTAGGTACATTACGTTACAACCTCGCAATCTGAAAGATACAGTCAACATGTATATACCTTTTTAAGATGTCACAGCGTTTCAGATTCAGTTGCTGATTGACTTTTGTATTAATCAAATAAAGTTATATGTTTAATATGCCTTCCAAAAAGTGTTTTGTGCTGCAACACCTCGCTATTTTGGCAAATTTTATTTGAAATATAATAAAAATAGTGTGACGATGCTATTAACAATGACACACCCTGTACATAGTTATAGAAAATAATTACAAGTAAATTTGGTTATGAACATTTACTAAGTTTGTGGTTTAGGAATAGATATAAATGTTTTGTATTAAATTTAGGTATTCAATATGTTTTTGTAGAAATGTAGTGTAGTTACATTGTGTAAAGCACTGAGACGGTAGTTTTAGTTCGGGGAACGCGTCGTCATAAAAAATACGTGGGAATTTGGACATGCAGCATGATTGGTTTTAGACCAATGAGAAGAAGCAATGGCCAAAGTGACAGAATTGTTGCCAGAGGATTGAAAGGCACTACTATGCCAGAGGTAAAACCGGAGTGTGCTCAGTTTTCATGCGAAAAGTGGGCAACCATTGTGAAATAAATTTTGGGCAATAATTCCAAATTATTGCTTTATTACGGGTACAAATACCATAAGCAGAGTGTGGTTTTGTTTTTCGTGGGAAAAGTGCTCATCTGTGCCGTAACACAAAATTATTGCACAATTATGAGAATAATCGCAAGTGACGATTATCACCGCAATCTGGAAGGAATAATTCAGCTTTTGCTTTTTGGGAAAAAGAAACCCATATTAGAGCAACGTAGTTAGGATTTGACCTCGTGAATCAGTCAGAAGCATGCTTGTGCAAAGTGGAACCATTAAAAAGATACGGAGGATTATTATAAAAGAATTTGATAAAGCATTACCGAATATATAAAGTACGACTACAGTAAGAGGGCGGAAGGAAAAACATAAGCCTGTAAAATTGTTAGAAAATCGGTATAGAACGTTAATTGATGTGAATCAAGTGGTCGGGGAAAATTGCAGCATTGAACTCAAATACCTAAAATAAACGAACATCTTGCACAAGATTCATGAAAATCAGCTGCGGACGGAATCGAAAAGAAATAATACAAGTGCTGAGTTTGATTCTTGATTGCCTACGACAAAGTAAGTGTTTCTGTTTTTCTTTATGTATATGCAATTGGGGGGGGGGGCAGGAATAATTTAACCTAAAAGCCCGGAGCAGCTGTGGACCGCAGGCAGCAAATTTCATTTCATGGGTTATAGTGCATGGGCGTATTGCTTACAATTTTGAATTTTATGTTTACAGGCAAGGACTGATATTGCATGTTGTTTTTGACATCTTTATTTCTTGTTAGTATTAGATATAGTTTAAGATCAAGAGGGAAAAGGCCTTTTCCAGTTTCGTTGTGTACGAATGTAGATTCTAATCTTGAACCACAGAAATTGATCGCTCAGTAAATTTATATGGTTAATTTTAACTGGAAAGCTATTTCAGCTTATTCGAGTAAAATACAGGATGTTTCAGAATTTACAGTCTCATTTATGTTATTGAACCTCCGAATTGGAAAGTTGTTGTGTAAAATAGTTAATACGGGCCACATAGAGAGGCATACAGTCTTCGTTGGTTTATGAGAGAAAAGAGTTATGAAGTCAAGGGAATTATTAATAAATCACGACCATTTGCATCCGCATATGTTGTTTTTATTAAGTTTATACTATAATATATTTTAGCAATAGGTAGGTGATAGTCAAGGTCACTTTTAAGGGTGCGCAAAAGACACAACCTAGAGTTACTGTCACTACTAAATTTCATTGTTGTGTCTATCCTAGCCCAATCTGAACCCTAAGATATGTAAGTTTTGAGCTACCGCTGGCTAGACCATGGATGGACCCAACTCTGAGAAAGAACAATATTTTAGCAATAGGTAGGTGGTAGTCAGTCAGTCAAGTTGAGTAAAGTTACTTACGGGCAGTACATAGTAAGTAGCAAATTTAAATATTTAGCCGTGGGTCTCTTTTTAACATCTTTTACGGTATATAGTTTCGATAAAGGAAAAACACACTACAGTGCCAGGATGAACAAATACAGCATTAAAATGCCACTTAAAATATTTGTAACCATACCATTTGTTTTTATTTGAAGTAAATTTAATAATTTCATACCTGTAAGGTTAAAGGATGATATGCAAAATCTTTACAAGTGTACATACTCTCGGTAAAACAAAAATATGTATGAAACCTAATGTCTTATCTCATATATCCAGATCTCAATCTGATAAACAAATTACTACAAAAACTTCTCTGTAGTTTTTTCTTTTCCTTAACTGTAAAATTTACATATTTTAATAACGAAATTTTATCGCATTATTGTTATATTTTACAACATTTAATAAAATAAAATAATCTGCACACAAGATTCCTCATTTATATATAACATCTTTTTGCTTATGAGAGCTAGTCAGAAAACTTTTTCATTAAATCCCCATATGACATATTTATTATAATTACTTAATTAAATATTCTCAACATAGTCAATACGCTATAAACGTTACTAAGAATTAAAGAGTACTAAATAAGAACTAACTGACTTAAATTAATTGTTCAAATTGACGTCCATTCACACCATGGCGCTTGTTAACAAGAATGAATATAATTCAAAACAGCAACTTTAATGCTTAAACCTTTTCTCGTTACAGGAAATTATTTACATAAAGAAAATATAGGTCAGTAAGGTCGAAATAATTTCAATGCAAGGTTACCAAAGTGCAATAACTTTAATTTGCAATATCTAGCTAACTATTAGAGATTGCAAAAGAAGTTATACCATCTTTTCTGGTCTATTTTCAATTTCCTACAACCTGTTATTTTCTTTACACCCTGTATACATGGTTTTATTCAAAAAGGAGTTGCTATGTTATATAACTTATTTTAAACCAAAATATAAATTTAAAAAATAACAAACTTGTGAAAAGTTGTTTGAGCTTTTCACAGGTCAAAGTAACACCATAGCACAATTAAGTTCGGTATAATGGTCCTAATTATTGATCAGTCAGGCCAGTGTAGTTGGGATGAGTTTAATGCTATAATGTTACAAATATTCTGGTCACACTGTGTGTAATAAGTGTAGTAAGTCAAATTGTTCAATGTTCAATCTATCATGGTAATGGATACGAGACTAAAAGGCTGCAATTTCGTAAGCTCAACAGGATACCAAGTGAAATAGAATAGATTGTAACAGTCATTGCAGTTTAAAGCAAGTTTTCAATATTTACTATGTACTATTGTCTTAGTCACATTGCTTATAATTTACATATTGGTTGTCCCCCTGTATAATGCTAAAAGGTCAAGAAAATCCTATAATAATCATAAGAATTGGTACATATTCTAACGAAACTAGTTAATTATTTTAAAATGTTTATTTACATTCACTAAGATTAAACAATTTATATACACTTATTTATTTAAATATTTATTTCATAAGACTCTAACAACAACGTTTAAATTTATGTATATTCATATTTATGTTCATCAGTAACTAACAGTATGAGATTCTAACAACTAAACTAAGGGATATTAATCTGCTGTTTATATAGAAAAGGGAAAACTCTAGAAGCTCTAGATTAGTGAAGAATAAAATTAGTCATAATAATGATGCAATAAATTGTAATGCTA
>JAHWXV010433303.1:0-12078 GCA_024586415.1 Phrixothrix hirtus
GTTGACATCAGTCCATGAGGTTGATGGTCGTCCACTGCGGTCTTCATCTTCAACATTCGTTCTACCTTCACAAAACATTTTATGCCAACGAAAAACTTGATCTCTTGACATAACCTCATTTCCAAAAGCCTTGTGAAGCTTACCGTAAGTTGTTGTCGCATTCACGCCCAGTTTAACACAAAAAAAATGGCATAACGTTGCGTAATACTTCGTGATTCCATTTCTGTAACGATATACAAAAATACGTGTTCCCTTATTACAGCACAACTCACGACTGAGCGGTCGCATCAATGTTCCTCTTGGACTAGAAGTAGTTTAAATACCAAGGTCAATGATGGAGCGCCTGAGCAAGCTGTAGAGTTTCCGCATCTTGCAAAAAAATTAGTCTCATTGCTTAATTGTCGTTCCACGTATGTGTGAACGAAATCACAAAATTAACATTTCAGGTATAATGAGAACCAATTAACTAATTTATTGCAAATCAGAAAATTTAATTAAGTGAAGGATTCATCTAAACGAGTTGTTAAAATGTTTAAAAATAACAAATGTGTTGTGACACGTGTACAAAAATTTATAAAACGAAGTTATTTCGACAGGGCAGTAGTTACAGGTCGAAATTAAATAAATCAAAGTACAAAATCTCGAAAAACGCTGTGAAAAGTTAAATTTAGTTAGGTAATTGTCGTAAAGTAAAGAAATCATGTGTAGCTTCTGCTTAGTGGCAGGACCGTTTCAAATCAGAAAACGATAACCAGGTGACGACAACGGTGCCAGCTCCACCGCAACGCAAACTGATTGTGCGTTGCCTTGTACTTGTTTATACGCAGAAGTTTGGTACCCAATTAATATTAAATATCAAAGGTGAGGATGAACTTTTTACTGGGTGACTATTTCTCTACGTCGTATAGTACCAAGTATTGCCAGTTTGAATTCCATGCTCTAGAATTTTAGTTATTTTTATGTCCTGTTAATATCCTTTAATTCAGTGGTGTACTTCCTCGTTGTTGAAGAAGCCCCATATAAGTCCAAATTGCCAATGAGTTAAAGCCGGCGATATGAATTGAAGTAGTCCTTCAATATGCCGCATTTCTTTAATTGTGCTATCACTAAATATGTAAAGTACCGTTTTTATTATAATTTGCATCCCTATTCATCCTACCTTGGAACAAAGATGGCTATCTGGGACAGCTAATAATAATTTCACTTATCTATACCTTCCCCCACCTTTAGAGTTGCTCGGTACAACTTCAAACAGTTTATGCAAACAGCACCCCATAACTCAATCTTGTATTTATAGTAAACGAACAAATATTGATTTGAAACTGCAGATTTAGATTAGACTATATCATATTTAAATTTATTAAACGCTCTTTTTACATCATTTAGCATTTGCATTTGAAAGTTGTCTCCCTAAAAAATCTGAGACTTGCTTTTAATAAAAATTATTTTCTTAGAACATTTTGCATCTTAATTTGGGTATCTCCCCAAAAATCTATGAATATGTGAGATTCGTTTCCAAGTAAAAATGTTTTCATAGAACGTTTCGTATTTTAGTCTTGAAGAAATTCTACTCAAAATATCAGAACATATGAGCTTTATTTCTAAGTAAAAATAATGGCTATAAACGTTTCTCATTTCAATTTAGAAGTCTCCCATAAATCTCTGAATGAGTAAGATAATATCTGAAAACGTGAGATATATTTCTAAATAGAAAAGTCTTCACGAATGTTTCGCAATTAAATTTAAAAGCAGTATTCTGAAAAATATCTGAACATGTGGGATGTTTCTAAGGGCGTTTACAAAAATATTTCGGATTTTCATTTATAGATGTCTTTAAAAATGTGTGAAATTTGTTTTAAAATAAAAATGTTTTCAAGAATGTGTCGCACTTTAACCTAGACGCAGTTTTCTGAAAAATTTCTAAATATATGAGATTTTTTCTAGCTAAAGGTGTTTACAAAAAACATGTAACATTTTCATTTATAGATCTCTCTACTGAAAACGTGAGATTTGTTTCAAAATGAAAATGTTTTCAAGAATGCTGTACACTTCAATTTAAAAGTAATCTTCTGAAAAACCTCTGAATATGTGAGATTTGTTCCTAACTAAAGGTGTTTAGAAAAAGCATTTCATATTTTCATTTAAAAATCTCTCTAGAGATCTCTCAAAACGTAAGATTTGTTTTAAAATAAAAAGTTCTCAAGAATATTTCACATTTTAATTTAGGAGCAGTTGTCTGAAAAATTTTCGAATATGTGAGATTTGGTTCTCAGTGAAAATGTTTTCAAAAGAATTTGCATTTTGTTTTATAAGCTACTTAAAAATTTCTGAATGCGTAAGATTTGTTCTTAAATAAAAACCTCTTCAATAAACATTTTGCATTCTAATTTAAAAGACGGCTGCTTAAAAACTTCTAAATATACGAGATATTTTCTAAGTAAAAAGGTTTTCAAAGATCGTTTCAATATAATTTCAACTGTACAAAGGGTATGGGTAAATGAGTTCCTGAAGCGATTTTCTTTTAATATTGTGGAGACTCCATACATTTTGGGAAAATCTAACATGATCCGATTCCAAAATGCATCATTTTTACACTGAAGCTAACTGGGTAAGCCAATCCTCTCAAGTTTGTCGAGATAATTCGATTTTAATTTTGCGCTTCGTGCAGCACGTGATGCACACAAGTCTTTTACAAAATAAAAGCCGTTTTGATGGTATGTTTGGGTACCTTAGCCTATCAGTATTCACCTATTACAAAATAGATTAACGGTAAGATACACTGGAAATGAATCATCTTCCTGATCATTCTACGTACACTGTTATCCCAAAAGTAGTTCATATTGTTGTACTGAACTGCTTAATATCATATGCTTGAAGAAAATATAAATATCTAAAAAACAATTATCTGGATGATCAAGGAACATTTTTACACGAATAACGTTGGTACAAACTGAATACAATTACCATCTACAACAAATTTTAGAACCGGGTATAAATGGAAATAATCATATATCACGATCTTGTCCAAAAGGAGACAATTAGCAATAATACGTGCTTGAAAAAGTTATTTTGGAGTACCCTGTTTATAAGTAAGGAATTCTACTGAGAATTCAGAGTAATGCACAGATCTGCTGCGCTATTTGCAAGATTGGGCAAAAAATCATGAGGCGTTAGAATACTGTGCAACAACCTGTTCGTACACACAGGTTGTTATTTCCAACGCCTCTCTACAGTCCAGGTTTGACGTAAAATTTAAATTTTAATTCCGGAGAAAGAGGCTCAAGACCAATCAAGAGGTTCAAGTAATGAGAAGAATACCGTTTTTTACAACCATAGATACACTGCCCAAGAAATTTAATAAGGGGCAGCAAGCACTTCTACTTGATGTACGTCGTACACAGGGCAAATGATTTAAGAGAGAAATTTAAGGTGCGTTACAACATTAATAAAGAAACTACTTGAATGTAGAATGTTTTGTCATTGTTAAACGTTCTTAATAATTTGGTGGATAGTTTTAATTTGAAATACTTCTCATCAATATTTTCCGTGAGAAGTCTGTATGTAATGTGTGTTCTATAAAAAATATTGCCCTGAACAGGACTGGACAGTATTATACACGATGCCGTATGCCACTTCTTACTATTTGCTTTCTAGTTTAAAAAAAAATTGCAAAATTTGCAGTTACTACAATATGATTAATTATTTTAAACAAATGAAATTACTTATTCCTTTCAATAACACCGAAGACCTACGCGCGACAAATTATTATTTGTATTATATTGCAAACGCTTTCTTTGTAAAGCAAGAACGTGAAATTCATGTCCAAAATATTGAAACAAAAAAATTACATTTCTTAAACCGTTGTAAAGATAATTTTATATTATGACATTACAATTAGTAACCATAATGATTAAAATCAAATCTAAAACAACTTCTTCGCACAAAGGAATTATTTAAAACTTTCAAAATAATTCATAATTTAGGCAAGTAATATTTAGACACCAAATTTTGATTTTATACAAAGATATTTAATACAACAAAGGAAGAGAGCGTGGGAATTTAAAGAAGTTTCTTATTTTATATTTGCGTTAGGTTTAAAACTACTTCTAAATGTAATTATTACATTTTTATCGACAAAAAAACGTTGGACGTTTAAATTATACCTAATTGTAGCAGAATAAATGAACGAATTTTGTTTATTTATTTAATTTTGATCTTTAAAAATGTTTTACTATAAATATAAATAAATAATTAGTTGCTTCAATTTAAAGTTTGTCCAGTATTACTAATGAATTATGCTGTTTGGCGTTTTAATTAAAAGAAATCTACAGTTTTTAGGCTCTTTATGAATTAATAATGATAATTATAAATGATACGTTTGACATTATTTCTAACTTTCGTATAGTGTCATATGACAGTAGTACCTTTTACTTCACTACTTTGTGGTCAAACCTTTAAAACGATGTCTAAGATTCTATATAGTATTTACTTTTATAAACATGAAATTTTCTTGTATTAAATATAACCTAATGCAACAGTGAAATAAATATAAAATATTTTAAATGATAACACAGATTTTGTTGTATAAGACAACGCCCATGACGAGATGTTGATGCTCTCAGAGGGGAACGGTGAAAGTACCTTCATTGTGCTAAGTATATAAGCCGTCCACCCTAGAATCATCATCAGTCAGTAGAACTGAGTCGAATCTTTTAATTCTCATTACACCTCAAGTTATTCCGGTGCAAAATGAAGAGTTTCGTAAGTTTTAGTTTATAATTTTGTGTATAGTGTTATGAGTTCAAATAAAAATGTGTCGGTACTTTAATTCAACATTTTACAACCATTTTTTTTCAAATGGACTAATTAAATTAATTCTAGTTTCGTTATTTTAAAGTAGAATATAACAAAGATAATTTATATTTTTTATTGGTTATATTATTAATCAGACTTTCGCGGTAAACCGTTACCACATTCTAAATTTGCGAGTTTGGTAAATGCGCTTTTGCACGATTACAAAAAAAACAAAATTATTTTTATGATTTATTGTTAAGTTACAATTTATGTTTCTAATTATTTTAATGGTTGTTGCAGATGTGTGTAGCAGTTCTTTGCACTCTTGCTGTCGTCGATGCAGGGTTTGCTAGTAGCTATGGGGGCGATGAACATGGAGGTTATGGTGGCGGATATGGAGGCGGTTATGGAGGCGGTTATGGAGGCGGTTATGGAGGCGGTTATGGTGGAGAAGGTGGTTTTGGAGGAGGAGATGGTGGCCACGGACATGCAGTACCAATATCACAAACTGTTGAAATTGAGAAACCAGTTCCAATTCCAGTTTATAAACATGTTGGTGTACCTATCCCACATGCAATTCCAGTACCGATCCCTAAGCCTGTAGCCATACCTGTTCCCCATCCATATCCTGTTCATATTCACGTACCTCATCCAGTTGCAGTTCCTGTAATTAAAACCATTACAATTCCCGTAGAAAAACCAGTTCCATACCCAGTAGAAAAAGAAGTACCATATCCAGTTGAAAAACCTGTACCAGTCCCTGTTGAAAAACACATCAAAATTCCAGTCCCTAAACCAGTACCCGTTCAAGTTCCAGTATATAAAATTGTTTATCACCATAGCAAGCACTGATTGTGATTCGATGACGACGAAAAGAAAGGCTGTTGTTACATACCATCTTCATGGTCATTTGTTATTTCTCATCTCCATCTTGTCATTATTGTTATTGTTTTTTAATTATTTCGTTTTTTTTTGTTGATTTATTAAACTATTTTACAATTAACAAGTTTTTTATTTTTATTTCTAAGGTCAATAATTGTAAAAAATATTTTCAGGTATGTTTGAAGATATGTTTTTGATGAATAACAGCTTTCAAAAATAACTAAATACTGGGTTAATTTATATAAATTTCTTTTTAAATTCAGTATTAAGTGAAAGTATATAATTTCTATTTAAAATAAATCATTTTGATCAAATAAATAAGATTAAATTCAAAAACCATTAATAATGAGATGCTAGAGCTGGGTTTAATAACTGTAGTTGGCTTAAGAAAAGTACAGGAAAAGTGAAGGTAGAGTAATAAATTATTATATGGATACTTTCCCATTTTTATCTAAGTATACATATCTGCTTCATTTTTACTACTCTATAATTTTGCAATAATAAGAAAGTGTAAGTTAGTAATTATTTTCTGATTAAACTCGTTATTTACCATATTTTAATGTTATTGTTATATTTTAATTAAACGTTTCAAATATAGATGCAAATAATAACATGCACCATTTATTTTAAGAAATTCGGTGAAAATTTTAGTGGAGCGGTCCGTTAAAAAGTAGTCTAAAGAATCATTTACCTATATACGATCTAAAACGTACCTACGAAACTGAATTAAACTACATTTAAAAGTTAATTAATTTAATGTATATTTTATTAATTCGCTTCTTTTAAAATATTTTTAAATAAATTTCTAAGCTTCTTATGTAGAGCACGCACTCTACATGTACAAATCCTCGATTATATTTAATCCGCTAATTTATGTAATTATTCTATTCGTTATCCTTTTTAATTACAGCTGCAATACATATTAGTACACTTTTAAATACATTTTCGATGGGCATCTATAGCAGACAGAAAAACAGGTTATACAAGGTATAGCAATTAAATAGTGGGGTTGGTGAGAAAAACGCGTTTATTAATACAACCCTACAATTTAATCGTTAACCCCTCCACACACTTGATGCAAATTTTCCGTTGCTGGAAACAGTGCTGTAGGTAATCATGTAACATCCCCTTCAGCAGCGCAGTATCTCTCTCCTTTATCGTTTCCAATACAACCATGTATTCCCTTTAACGAGAATTGTACTTAGGCAAACAGATAAAGTTGCATGGAGCTAAGTCCATCGAGAACGTAGGGTGACCTAGCACTGGTTCCTTTTTATCGGCCACTGCTTTACGGGTGGAGAATTGTGAGCCAGAGCTTTGTTGGTTGAAGAATATAGACATGGTTCCACACAGTTCAGATGTTTTCTTCATCACTTTCAGTTTGGTCAGAATCTCGACAATTGTTCGAGGTGGTAATATGCAGTTTACTATAACAAGGCCATTAATGTCAAAGAAAACGATGGCATTGCCTTCACTTTTTATATTTTCGTTAAAATGTTAGTTGTTGCTCTTTATTGAGGTTTTTTGGAGGCATGTTTTCACCTGCTTTGCGCTGTTGAATTAGTCGTGCAAAATTTATCCTACGGTCCCTTTATCTAAGGAAAATAAGGGGAAAGACTTAAATTTTTATACTCAATGGATAGGCAGAATCATCATCCAATACCTAAAAGCACTGTAAATAAATATGAATTACTATATCGCATACAAATATCTAGAAAAGCTAACAAAAAGCCTATGATGAATACATAAATAAATCTTTAAATCATCAGTCTTCAATAGTACGACTCAGTTCAGATAAAGAAGCTTTAAAACCATCCAAGAACTTAAATGCTGAAACATTTAGTAATTACCTTATGAATATTGCAAATTATATAATTTCTAAATTACCAGCACAAAGTAAAACGTTTGATACATATTTAAAAGACAATAGTAAAATCAACTCAGATAAATTTCCCTTCAGTGAGGTACCGTTTAAAGTAGTTGGAGATAAATATGTAGTTTAAAAAAATCTGGTGGGAGACAATACACGACTTTCTCTTACGTATTATAGATATGCAAATAATGTCCACAAATTATAAAAATATAATTTACATTTATTTTGATATCAATAATTGCAAGGAAAACTCTTCCAAATTACTGCACATGCAAAATGCTGCTTAACTGCAGGCATTGTCTCGGATAACTCACTTCAGCGCATTTTCTTCGCAAAACTATGAGGTTAATGTAAAATGACATTAACGACATTAGAACTTCAATAAGCTTTAAACAATTTGTTGGAGCCATTTTCGAGAAAATCGTAAAAAGCTTTTAAAGTCGCAAGAATAAAACGACACTTTCGGTTATTCGGATTTAACTAAATTCTTGCTTTCGCATGCCAGCAAGGCAATTATTACTTCAAATACTTTCGGTTACTCGATATTCAGAAATTTATTGGAGAAATCGCTTGGTTTAAATTAAACAGAAATAAATAGCTAAGAAATATACTGTTTTTAAAAAATCATTAGAAGCGATTTCAATAAAATTGCGAAAAACGGAGAATTCGGGGAATATCTAAAGATGACAGAAAGTCTGAAAGATATTATTTAAAATGTTACTATATAATCTTCAGCATTATAATATCGATTCTTCTAGTGTTGCATTGCTTACCTCATACCTTTCAAATTCTGCTGTAAAAGCGCTTAAACGAACTATAAACAAAACATCTGATGAGCATTCACGAAAACCCTGTATATGTATTTCATTCATACTTTTAGTCGCATACATAAGAAGGTTCAAAGAATAGCATATTTAATAGGACAATAATTTCAAGCTTTCTGAATTGTATAAATAATTAGAGTTTATATATTTCATTAAATTCGTTTTAAAAATAATTCAAATATTGCAAGGTATTATAATGTAACAAAATATGTATGGAAGCTATCATAAGCCATATTCTGAAGTTATCACGTCGAAATAATTTATAGATGCTGTGAGATTACAACCTAACTATATCAAAAAACCACCTAGGAATAATACACCCGCAGGTTCCCTGTAGAGATTCTATGACAGTAGGTCGAGTCCGGAAGCTACTGTTAAACAGTTGAGATACTGATCATCTTGGCGCAAAGTTCTGTGCTATATCTATAAATGTACCCATTCTTTTGTGTCCTCTCTTAGGGCATTATACATCTTGTAGTGTGAGTAACCATAATTGAAAAAAAGTTCCAATTGGCGTTAATTTGTCGTGATCTCGATTTATTCTTCTAGCTTCAAGGCAAGAGGTTGAATCTAATTCAAAGTCGATCCTATTGAATAAGTTGGAGATATATTAAAGGTAAGTCATCTAAATAGAGTTTACATAATAATTTTGCAATAATAATTAATACAATCATGCATTCCTTATTATAAAATAATGCTAACCTTTTACATCAAGTGAATTTTCGAACTTGAGAAAAGAAATGGTAAAATAAACATTTAACCTAATTAATAAATTAAGTTGAAATGTCGCAATTGCGACAGTCTATTTAAAAGAATTTGTATCCATCAGCAATTTAGAAACGATCAGTCACGATACAAGTAATTAAGCATAATTTATCAATCCATTGAAAGCAATGGCAATGGCCAAGATTTGGGAAACGTTATAACACCCTTGTTCTTCTAGGAGCAAGAGTGAAAATATTGGTTGGTTGATCTTGACAGTTCAAGTTGATATCAAAGCGATTCTGTTCCGTTTACAATTAATCTCGTGTCAAAAGTTCCTACACGCTAAAATGTCCAAATGTGTATCTACAGTGTACTATTTTTTAATTAAGGTAACCTCATTTTAAGAATTGCCCTATTTCATGAAAGTTCAGCACCACCCGACATTGGAACCTGTTGAGCCAAATTAGCACTTCTCGTAGGTTTTTAATGATTTTCATTCACCTTTCGCATTCTTCGTAATTTACCTCGAATAAGCATGTTTTTTCGGACAACTACTTTCCATAAAGTAATTATCTGTGCAAGTGTAAGTGCATATAAACTTATTCTTTACCATCAAACTTTTTATCACCCATTGAATATCGATGTCAGCTGCGGGTTCTTGGAATATAAATTAAAGTTAAATCGCTTCATTTGTACTTAAATGTACTTAAATATCTATGTATGACTGAATAGAAACGACAATAATTTTTATGAATAAAGACCACCTTATTTCGCGATATTCGTTTTAAATACGGTAGTCTTTAAAAGTTTTAAGGTTCGTTATTGAATTTAATTAAGTCATGTTTATAAATCATGAATCAACTGATTGATCAGACTAGTTTCTTAAGAAATAAATAATTGATCGTTAAATAGAACATCCTTATGTATTAACTAATGGTTTATTTACATTCATTATATCAACTTTATTTGAACGATTTAATATTTTTTATTGACATAGATCCATTAGATTTAAGAAACTTGTATTTATTTCTAGCCTTCAGGTGATATTATATTGTAAATTGGAGAATAAAGCGATTCCCAACTGCCAGATAGCCGAGCTGACTCTGGAAGAACAATTACGCAAGTTAACCAATCCCATAAACGATTTCTAACTATGAACATCAGTCCATCGCTCATTAAATGAAAGTGCTCTTAGTGGACCGCCAATAACTAAGCTCCATAACAGTGGTGATATAACGCCACATTTTGGACACTCTTTTGTGGCTGAGGCCGTTATTTTACAGCGACTTAGCGTTGCTGTGAAGGTCCTGCCCTTCAACAGGTTTTCTATCCACAACAAAATGTTGGGATATATACCATGATAAAAGACAGAGAAGTGTATAGAGTCGAAGGTAACATTGTCAAATGCTCCTTTGATGTCTAGGAAAACTTCCACGCTCGCCTGTTTGTGAGACAGTACGCCTAGTCCTTTTAGCTAAGAAAACCACCCTGGATTGACGCCAGGGTTGTGGAATAGAGGATGTCCTTAATATAAGCACCATAATTTAACGGACGTGTAGACGGACCATCAGGAAACTCAAAACTATTTAAAATTTTAATCTACCCTGAAAAAAGGTTTTACAAGTTTTCACGTAAATATTGATCACAAATCTGGATCTGTAATGACCTACATTCAATCATGTGTTGTATGTACACCACAGAAACAATGTTTATTTATTTAATATCATATTACTGAATCCTAATAAGTTTATTTTACTATGGATAAATAAAATCAATTGTGTAAAAATGTCTTTGTAGTAATAATTTTAAGACACTATTCTTAAAATTGCCTATTTCAATGTGTCCATTCTGCTATAAATTTATTGAATAATTAATTATTAAATTGTTGTTTTATTTTTGCTTTTGGCTTAATAAAAATGATGAGTAAATTTAGCTAATTTAGGTAGAAAGCAACAGGAGCTTTTATAAATATTCAAAGGCCAAATATATATTTCAAATTTTTAATTTTTATTTGTAAATGATATTAAACTTACGAACGTTTATAAAATAAATAACTGTTCTATTAAAGTAATGCGCTTTATATCGCGGACACCCTGTATAGCCTAGTGCCAAGCTGGTCATATAAAGTTTTAAGGGGTACCAATTAAGAATTTCGACTCCCTCTCGAAGTAAATTCACTGCCTGGAGTTTTGTAAGGTTTAGAGCTATTTATAGCTAACTCTACTGTAGGTAAGGTTAGCAGTGTGGTGGAAAACCTGCATTTAGAGCTGCAAGTTCTACAAACATTATCATGGTCCGCCGATCCATTAACTGATTTACTTCCTGTTTCCTCATCTGAGGCAATATAATTGCCCAATGGGAGGTTAAAAGATCCTAATTTGCATAAGGAATCACGTCTGAGGGCCTTGTGAAATCTTGTTATCTGGGGCAGAGATTCAATGCCCTCACAGAAATAGTTCCAAGTTTTTCTCTTATTACGGGAAATTGGGGGTTTATAATTTCTCTGACAGGTATCAAAGACCTCCCAATCAGCGATTGAGTTGGTTGTTCTGGCCCTGTTATAGAATCTTCTGGTTTCTTTCCGGAGAATGTCCAGTGTGTGATCCCACCATGGAACTGTTGTTCGCATAGGAGGGGTCCACACAGGATAGTTGTTCTCAAATGACTTGATCAGTTCAGTCTTCAAGAGATCTGCTGCTAGGTCTAAGTCTATTGAGTCACTAATCCGACCAGGCATTTTACTCATACATGCACCAAACGAATCTCTGTAGGAGTTCCAAATCAGTGCGTGCTGGATTCCTTCCCTGGCAAGGCTGTGATATTTGGTTGAGTTCCATTTGGAACTTAATATACCTGTGGTCCGAGAGCGAAAGTCCTTGGGAGACCCTCCACCTGGTAATTTGCCACGTAGCAATTTGGATGGACGTATTTATTAGAAACGTGACAAATATCTTTGACCGTCTAGCTCTAAAGTTATCGGCAGAGTAGGGGTAGGTCTGA
>JAHWXV010433367.1:0-21536 GCA_024586415.1 Phrixothrix hirtus
TATTTCGTTATTTTTAAGTTTTACTTAATTAATACAATTAATATTTTATATACACTCGGTTTAATAAACAATATTTACTTGAAATTATTTCGCGGTCACTTAAATCTTAATGTCTCTTTCAATGTCTTATCAAACTAATCATTATTAAAACTCGCGGAAATGTAAGACGCACGTATTTGTAGCAAATCGGATTCTGCGGCTCGATCGCATTTTAACATGTTCTGCTGGAACTGTTATACTATTGATCTTAAAAAGATACGCCATTTCATAGCCAACATGCTGAACGTGTTTTCAACTACCCAACGTGCTCGACTGAGCTTTGTACTGAAACTACCCTTTCTTAGATTTATAAGTATTCTAGCTTTGGGGTACGGTTTCATTAAGTATGTTTGAAGTGCAAAGCCTTCATCACCAACGAATAATACATGAGGAACAGGGACGTCTGTACAAGGTAGCGGCTTTGGAGCTAGAGTACATTTCTTATCAATGCTTTCCCGGTAGAAAGCTGAATTCTCCAAAATAGCACTGTTGCTCTAACGTCCATAACTTCCTATATCAACTATCTTAAACTTATAGTGTGGGTTAACCACCGCTAGAAAAACGAGTGAAAATAATTTATGTAGCAAAAAAATTCGATTCACTATTATCAGGACATTTTACTTTGATATGTTTTCTATCTAGGTTTCCAACGCAGTTCGGAAAACCCCAGAGTGCTAAAAATGTTCCTCGGCCTTCTTCCACAACTGTCTCCTTGGAGACAAAGGATTCCAAATTGTTGACAAATTTGTTTCACAATATTAGAAACAGTTGAACGTGCTATACGAAAATAAAATGCGATGGTCTAATGAATGTCGCCTGTAACCAATTACCCGTAAAATATCAAAAAGCACAATTTTACCAATAAAATAACTAGACAAGGAAAAAGTCTAAGTCAAAAAAGTTACATGAGTATATACACATTTATATTTTAACAAGTGCAACTGTATATATGGATTCATTGTAAACATTCTTCGCTGAAGTTTTATCAACGTCATTACTTAATTATTTGTGCCATTTTAATAAGTTAAACCATGATCTTTTCCAGGTGATGCTGTAAAGGTGACGTGGAAAAATTTACGGGACTGTCACTTGAGGTACAAGAAGAGTATTAAAGGTGTAAAAGGAGCAGGTCAAGAAATACCTGAAGTGGCCATAAGGTAACCACAAGCAATTTTTAGATGATACGCTTTAATCGTATCCCCGGAGCAACAATGTTTCAACACCAGCCGGAATTGAAATTTTCACATCACCTACAGCTGAAACTTTAACTGAAATAACAGAAAACAATGATTCGAGCAAAATCCAACTTTCTCCAGCCTCTTCAACAGTGCCAACATCATTTCCAAAAAAAAATTAAAACTTGGGCATAAAGTTCAAGAAAATGACATCGACAATGTGATCCACTTTTGCAAAGCAAGCCAATTAAACAAGATTTTGATGATATAGATCACTTGTTTTTTAGTTATACTGACACGTTCAGAAAATACCAGCCCGTGACACAAGAAATACTGAAGATGGGATTGATCAACTCCTTGCATGACAGAAATGAAAGAGATTAGTTCACCTATACCTCATACACCATTGTACTCTGACAACTCTTTGCGTTCTACTACGTATGCTATAGAACAATTTTAACCAAGCGAAAGTATGTACCCAATCTACTCAGAAATAGATAGCATTGGCTCATCTTCTCACAATGGTTCATTCGCATCGACACGTCAAATATATGAACAATACGCGCACTTGCATTGCAACTCTTTTCTTGTAATATTGAATATTTTTTTGTGCAATAGATACGGTTTTACCTAATAAATTTTTATTATTTATAAAATATATTTCCATAACTCACCTTAAACAAATCGTCAGTCTCTCTCTCGTACCTATTGGATTTCTCCAATTCATTGTGCACTTCTCAATTCTGGGTTGTAATAAGTGATGCAGTTGGTCAAAACTTTCTCAAGACATGCCGAAATACTGGAAAAAGCTATCTTAATGTGGTTGCAGTTCACTACAGAGGCGGTGATATCCCCCCAAGTCTTTCTCTTTTTCCATTAATTGTATGTACTCAACATCGTTTTTTTCTATTACGTTGTATTGCTAAAAGAAGAAGTTGCTTCTCGCCGGAACTAGTCATTTTTTTCTCAACACCTATAAAAACTTGAACAAAAAGTGAACACGAAGTATTGAAACTTCTCGCTGGAAAGCAATCACGGTACTGGATCACTCACAAGATATCGCACTGTATGTAACGATGCCATATCGGCGATCGCCGCGACGATCGCACGATTACTGCTCGCCGCAACAGATCGCGTTCTGTATTCCTGAGCCTTTAAACTTGATAATTATTTATTTATAAGATTTCGCAGTAAATCGTGCTTACATATATCCTGAATTTTTTATATCTTAAATTGAATAATATAAATATTATTATTTTTCAGTCTAAAAAACGTGTCAATGTATTGGTGGATAGCACCGTATATTCTCTTACCCCCCTCCCCCATTTAAATAACCTTTTAACGGCACTGACGCCATGAGAGGTGTTAGATTTTGTAATGTGACGTAAGCATTAGCTAACTTTGCATAGTTTCCAGTGCAAATGGGTTTTTAAGGTTGTATTTATATTTGATCCGTTATATTAGCGTGTTTTTGGTTTTAGTTTATATTGGTTTGCTAACCTCTAAAAGCATTATATTTTAAGTTACTGCTGGATATTCATACATAAACTTTCCAACTACATCAATATTTTAATAAAAGTTATTTTTGATTAAATGAAATACAAATTTGCATAGAAACGTGGAACAAGTATATTAGTATTAAATGTACTGAAAAATTGGATCTGGGAATATAATTTCCAGAAAGACAACAATCCGAAGTATACCACACATTATTCCTCCTACATATAGTCAGTTGCAAAGACAGAGCACCTCTTAGTTACAAAAGGCTGGATACAGGAACATAAATTCAGTAAACTTTTAAAAATTGCATCCAAAACTATTCATAATATTCTGGAATATTATTTATTTGATAGCTTTACGCGTAATCCTACAATATGTACTTTCGAAAAAGTTGATAATAAAAACAAGAATAACCATAAAATATATTTTGTGCATAAAAAGTCGTTGCAGATGTCTGCCTATAGCTAATACATCTCAACAAATATAAAACATTTATATTTTGATGGAATCGCCTTTGGCGTCAATATTGGCTTGAAAACGGCGAAGCATATTAGCAACTGATTTTTCTGATAACTTGAATGAATTTTTCGTCATTATCGAATTAAAATGTCTTCTAAATGACATTTAGGTCTTCTTATATCAAACTGTCCAAGTTTCCTTGTCAGCTCTTGCTATATTTTAAAGTAATTAATAAAATATTGGTAATAAGTATGCACTACTATGTACATTAGTTGCTGAAATAATTTTAGTAGCGCTAGAATTCATTAAAGTTATATAAAAATTAATTTTTGTAAAGTAAAAGAAATTAACCCTTAACTACTGTGGTCTCGATTTAGTTACGCCGACGGTGACCGCAAATTTATATGACTGTAAAAAAAACAACCTGCGCCTGTTGACAATGTTTTTTGCTTTTAATATGAACAAGGAAGGGTTTAGTAAATATTAAATGCCAGGATATCGTAGTGAATAAGGTTTTAATAGAAGTAAAAATAAATTCTGTTTTATATTGCATTTTTCATAAAAAAATCTATATACTAAAGCTTTTTATTATATAACATTAGCTAATATTTAAAATAAAATGCTTTTAGTTTTAGTTGAGGGTATATACTAGTCAAAAAATAACACACACGTTATAAAAATATATCTGAACACAAAAATTGCAATACCTAGGGTTATCACATTTTTCACTTCCATATCTGGTATTATTTGGAAGTGCACTCAAGACATATAGGTTTTTTACACATAAAACACAAGTGATATGTTTTTCTTTTGATTCTTGAAGGACACGTATAGCAGGTTTATCTTTTTCTCCAGTTTGTACATGTATTTATTCTGAGGCTCCTCTGGTTCTTCAGGAATACCTAGAATTATTCTAATACAAAAACGTAATTCTCGAGGGATCTTTGTATTGGCTACTCGCCTTTTAAGCTGTGGCCTTGCCAATTTATCGGCAAGCAATTTTATAAAATCAGCATTTTCGGGTACTGGATTCTCTTTATAGGCTTGGTGGACAACGTGCGCATTGATTCCACTCGGGTCAAGCAACCGGAAGAATATGGCCATGGCTCATCTTCCTGTGCGCCGACTTATTGAGTGCTTGGAGCATTTTTCGTCGATTGCATCTACTCCCCCTTTTGTAAAATTATAATATATTATAATTCCTGGTTTTTGAGTATCACCATCAAATGGTTTCTTGGCAAAAACTCAGGCGTAGTTTCTTTTTTTGACTTCCTTAGAGTTCCCACATTAATTAGTCCGCGTGGATTCAGCTGCTGAACTGCTTTCAAAGAAGAAAACCAATTGTCTGCCGTGACATTACGGTTGGTATTTGCAATTGGCTTTACTAATATCAATACAGATTGTGCTGGCTTCTAAAACTTCTTCAGTTCTACATTTAAACCAAACCCATCCGAGTCTTTGCCGGTGTATACATATCCGTTATAGAAATAGCGACTTTGTGCATCTGTCATATATATGATTTTGATGCCGTATTTGCATGGTTTATTCGGCATGTATATCCTTCCATCTACCCCGAAATGAAACAAGCATTTCGTCTATAGTAATATTTGCCCCTAACGGATATACAGATTGCAAATTACTAATAAACATGTCAAAAATATCAGAAACTGGCGCCGTAGGATTGTACTGAAGTCTAACGTTTCTATTAATTGAATTATCAAAACGCATGCATGCGAGAAGGAAGGCGAACCTCAGATTACTCATCACGCAACCAAAAATCTCTCGACCTATATCATCGGTTGCAAAGGTTTTATTAATATTTTCGTGATTTGAAACAAAAGAGGCTGTATAAAACAACAATCCTATAAACGCATTTAGTTCAACAAGATCTAAATCCTGAATTTCGGTTCTGGAGGAATCTTTGAATTTCTGTCGTTGGGTTTGTATTCTGACGTTAGTCCAATGTAAAATAGTTTCTAACATATCATCAGAAAATAATATACTCCATATAGCAGCAGGATTAGCATTATGACCTAGTTTCGCAGCAGGAGCACGTAATGTCTGAAAACGAAATATTATGTTATGCTTCTGTGTTCTACTACGAGAAACAAAACTTTCAGAGAACCATTTGAAACGGTTTTTTCCGTAGAAATTTTTAGATTTATTAGAACTAATTTGAAACACTTCATTTTGATTCTGTTCTTCACTATCAATCACACTATTTTCATCTGATTCATCACAATCTTTTTCAGAATTAGTTTCATATTCACCTAATTCAAATACATCCTCGCGCATATTATCTTCGTCACTATCAATAGCCACCTCATTAAACCACTGTGTAGCTACTTCCTCATAATTTGCGTCAGCAGACCGAATTCGTTTCATCCATTGCAAAAATATACCGTTTTACTAAAGACAGAGTTAAAAAAAACTTACACTAACAATGAAGTGCGTTCGAGGTGACCGCAATAAAACTTTATTGCTTCGTAACGAATAAAGTAACAGCTGAAGAAGCGTCATATACATGTCACTTGCTTACAGCACAATTCAATTCAATTCAATTTTCTTTACTTCCATAAAATTGTTCAATACCTATTAATAAAAATTGAGCCTTAATTGCTAAACATAAGTAAAATTCCTAATTTTTTTTATGATGGGGGCTACCGCCCTCTCGGATGGACCTTGGAGTTTGGTAGCCTTAAATCTAAAATTATGCCTAAAGATATTTTGGGGTCCTATTCCGCTAGTGTTTGTTGGATTCGCTAGGGTCTTCAGTGTTGTCATCTGTTGCGTATTAGGTTGTAGATGGTGTTGCTAGTTAGTGTTTTGGTTGCGATTTTGATGATAATGGTTTATTGTTTGTTGATTGATGTCCTGGATGATTTCTTCCATTTCAATGATGTAGTGCTGTGTAGAATCTATAGTCTATCAGGTAACTTTAACTTAATATTAAAAGAAAAAAAAGAGTGGAAAAGTAGAGTTCTCCAGCAGTGACTCATCAGTAACGGAGTTACTGGTAGAAGTCCGTCACTGCGGCACTCGTACTATCACTAGGATTAGAGAGTATTTAGAGCATTTGAGGGCAAGAAAAAGTCACATTCTTTCACTTCACAGAGTACTTATTAGATGGGAAGTTGGCTGTGGGTGTTTGTTGTTAGTTGATATTTGGAGATTTGGTGATTTGATGACTTCTTCGAAGTCGATGGTGTAGGTCAGGATATGGTTCGGCCTCTATTCGTAGTCTGTCGTGGTAGTTGTATTGTCGGTTAAGTTGTTTATTATGTTGTGTCGATACATTATGTATTGTTGTGTAAGACATTTTTGTATTGTTTTAATTGATTGATTATGTGTATGATGTGTTTGTGATGGTTTGTTACGCGTGATTGGATATTGTGTGTTTAAAATGCAGGTGTTTGAGTGTGTTGAGTTGTTGATTGTAGAGAATCGATTTGTCCCGCAGTGTAAAACCCATGCAGGATTCAGTTTTAAATTCTATGGATCTAAAAATCCAAGCGCGGAACATGTTTGGAGAAGGGTGGCTGCGTCATCATGGGAAGAAGGTTTTGGCGATTTGGGAGGCATTGTGTGTCAGTTTATTGAAGAGGTCGAAGTCGTGTTTACTTCCAAGGTAGTCTCCGGGTGGCTTGTTTAGTAGTTGGCATCTGAGTTGGTGTAGTTGCTGTCGTGTTAGGGCGCAATAGAAAACCGCATGTTCCGATTGCTCCACAGTTGCATTTTGGTGTCCATTTGCTGTTGATTATGTGTATAGTGCCTGTGGAAGGGCAGAACCAACTGTTACGCTGGCAAAATCTGACATTTGGCATAAAGTTGTAGGTTCTTCTGCCTGTTGAAGCGTTGTTCCACTCATCTTGCCATATGTTAGAATGCGGTGGGTAATATTGGATTTTGTCGGCGCTCTTTCACCCAATATACAGTTCACTCTGCCTTGGTCGCTTTTTTTGGGCTTGTACCTGGCTTCTCTCTTCTTGGCATGTAGATGTACTGGAACTATACCCAGAATTACCAACAAAGGGTCCAATGACGTAGTGCCAAAAGCTCTGGTAAGTCTAAGTATTGCTCTCCTCTGAGTAGACAGCAGTTTCTTTTTAAAGTGGCCGATATTTAACCTATGTACCCAAGTACTAGCCGCGTATGTTATAATTACCATTGCTACGTTATTAATGTATAACCTTGCACTCGGAAGAGGGATCTTAAAGTATTTATGTGCAATCCTGGATATATTCTGCAATATACTGGCCGCTTTCTCGCATTTGTTGATGATGTGCGTCTTGAAGTTCTGTTTTTCATCTATAGTTACTCCTAGGGATTTGGTGCTCTTGACTCTGGAGATCTTTTGGCCGTCCAGTCTTATTACTGGGTCCATCTGCAGGAATCCCCTCACCAGGGCATATGTAGTTTTTTCTGGTGACATTTTTAGTTTGACATCCAGGTACCAATCTTGATTCTTTTGTAATGTGGTGTTCATTTTGGCTTCTACTACTCTTCTAGATTCGGCTTCTAGGAGTATGGCCACGTCATCTGCATATGCTATTGTGTCTAAAATGTCTTCGTAATGTTCTAGTGTCAGGAGAAGCTCGTCATTGACAGTGTTCCAGAAAAGGGGCCTGCAAATCGAACCTTTCGGGCAGCCTTTGGTGATACGCTTGCTTATGCGATTCTGGTTGTCGATGATTGTGAACGTATCTGTCTTGATAGTAATTTTTAACGCTTTTGGAAAGGTTTCTGGGGATGTTGCGTTTTATCAGAGCACGTATTAATGAAGGCCGCAAGAGATTATCAAAAGCACCACTGATGTCGATGCAGACCAGGGCCGTATATCTTTTAGAACTTAACGAGATTGAATTCATCAGTTGGTTAATGGCATCTTCGGCAGATTTGCCTTTTCGGAAGCCATATTGTCGATTACTTTGTAGGTCATCTGTCGTGTGTTGTGTAAGTCTGTTGTGAATTATTTTTTCATATAATTTTCCAAGCGTGTTGAGAAGTCAAATCGGTCGGTACGTCTTCGTATTTTGGGGATCTTTGGCTTGTCCCTTTTAGATTATTCTAATATTGCCCATTTTCTACAGGTTTGGGAATTTTTCCTGCGCTAGGAATTCATTGTATAGAGCCACAAGGATTGGGGTTAGTGGCTCTTTAAGGGCTTTAATTATCTCGTTTTTTATTTAGCCTTATCAGCTGCTTTTTTATTTTTTAGTGAGCAGATTGCGTCTGTGACTTCAGAGGTCGTTATTGGATGTGAAATTTTTTGGTTTAAGGGTGTCGAGTATGTTCTTTGTATTTGATGTATAGAAGTGTCTGTCATCGGGTCGTCATCTGGTAGTAGGCTGTTTAGTAAGAAACTTGTGGTGTCGTTCCAAGTGGTTGTGAAAGTTCCATTCCCTTTACGTAACGTTTGTATGTCAGTAGTGGTGCTAAGTTTATCTGCCGTCAATTTGTACGGCAGTCGCCACGGATTTCTTTGCAACTCCTTCTCTGCCAACTTAATCCAGCTGTTCACCTTAGCAATGTAGATTCCATTACTGCACTGTGCTCTGAGGTTTCTGTAAATAGATAGAGTATGTGTTTGCATATCAGGAGTTATAGCGTTTTGGTACGCTCTTCTGGCGCGTCGTAGGTTCTGCCTTAAGATAGTTAGGTGTTGGTCCCAAAAAATCCTTTTCGTCGTTGGTTTGAGGTAATGTTTGTGGATGGAAACTTTCATGCCGTTATGTATGGTTTTGTGTATAATTCTGTATAGTCATGCACGTTTTCGTTGGGTTTTATTCTCGGGGGCGGTATAAAAGAGTTTTGAATGGTTGTCCAGTTTACTTTGTTGTAGTTATAGGTTTTGTTGGTGTTTGTGATAGTTCTGGGTGGGTTTTGTGTAGTTATGTAGAAATATTGGCCGCGACCTTCCAATATGTGATTGAGTCGTGTGTTACTAGGATACATAGAGTCACATCTATGTTCGTCTGTGCGTTGTTAGGTCCGTGATATGTTCGGGGGTTGTTAGGTTTGTTGAAAATTTCTAGTTGATATTTTTGTATGAAGTCTAGTAGTTTACGTCCTTTATTGTCAGTGGTGTTACTGTGCCACATATGCGATTTTGCGTTGGCGTCCATCGCATGTATGACATGCCTGCTTGTGTATGTATCCACCATCTTACGGATTCTCCTGAGATGTTTGTCGTAGTCATCCGAAAACTAAAAGTAGGAGCTTACCAATATATAGCCTCCTGATGTTGTGGCAATCTCAATACAGGCGCAGTGGGAATCACTGAGACGTCCCACCATGGTTGTGATGATGTTCCTATTTAGGACTATGATGGCAGCTGTGGGAGAAATTCCCTAGGTTATTTTTAGGCTATTCACTGGCATCCCTGGAATTTTGTTGTCGGTAGTAGTATACGGTTCTTGTAGGAGCATAATGTATATCTTAGTTTCTTCCGCAAGTCTACGAAGTTCATGTATTACAGTCGCGCTCCTGTGACAGCTTAGTTGTAATAGTTTCGTCATTTTTTAGGGATGTCTATTCAGTATGTGGCTGTTTCGCCAGTTTTGGTGGGGTCAAAGGTTACACGCCCGTATGTTGTTACAAAGTCATTGTATAAAGATTACAGATCCAGTTCCTCACATCTTCTTTTAAATATTTTCCGCAGAAGGTCTTTAAGTAAATTCGGTTCTGTAGGTAAGTTTAAGTATCTAAGATGTATTCTGTCCACAGCTTCCGGAACTGGAAAAGCAATCTTGTGTCCGTTTGTGTGTATGTTCCTTACAAGATGTAAAGCAATATTTAAAGTCGTGTGTCCTTCCAGTCTTCTAAGTTGCATATCTAATTCTATTTTTAGATATATTTGGGTCTAAAGGTTGTATTGTAATTTGGGTATTGCCCGTGTCTGGTTTTATGTCGTTAGTTACTGGATTTTCGGGTCCTTGTAAGTTTTTGTAAGTTGTTTGGATCGTGTCTTGTAATGAGGTGACAAGTACGTCAGTTTCTGTTATTGTGGTTTGTTGTGGTTCTATAAATTCCGTCTATGTACTTTTTTCAGTGATATTTAGTTGTAAGTTTCTAAGTCTGTAGGTAAGGGCTTTTAGACAGCCCCTTGCCTTTCTGTAGGGCGGTTTAGATTTACACTTTTTATCTGTGTTTACGTCCGTAGGTTCGTTGTCCATAGTCGTATAGTGTTTGTGTTAGTATTTGTAATGTCAAGTTCAAGTTCGAGTTTACTATGCAAGGTCGTTGATATGTATGTGTTTGTGTTTGTGGATTTATTGTCCATAGTCCGTTTTCTGTATAAGTCGGTTCAGCAAAAATTTGTATGTAGCACATTCTTTATATGATTTCATGGCGCACTTTTTGTTAGGTAAAATGCACGGTATACATGATTGCGGAGTCTCTTTTCTAGAACAATGTTCCAGTTTATGGTTTTCGTCACCGCAGTGTCCGTATTTTTCTTTTTCTGCTTTGCAGAATTTTTGAACGTGGCTTAAATTTCGGCATTTGATACATTGCGGCACTATTATAGAATATTTTACAGTTAGGGGGCTGAATCCTACATAAATCCTGCCTGTGTTTAAGATGATTTTTCTTAGGTTTGATGTTACTTCCACTACTTGGTGGTAAGTGAATTTGCCTCGTGGGTCTGTTTTAAATCTGTGTTTGAAACAGAAGTCAAATTACAAACTAACAAATCCTGCATCAGATATTTTAAAGACGTTGTGCAAGTCAAATCATACACGCACCAATATTAATTGAATGTCTCGATCCGTAAAGAACAGAAATAAGCACACAATTGATTAATCTGTGTCGCTATAAAAGAAATGTAACACAAGCAAAAGATGACGTAAGCTTTTGGTCCTGGGGAAGGACACGCGCAGATCTCGTGAGAAAATCATTGATTAAGAGTTAATCAGATATTAGCGATTCAGGTTATAACAGCAGCAGTGGTATTGGAAATACCGTTTATCTCTATTTTAGCTCATTAAGATTGCCCTTGTTGAAATTCTAAGGTATCCACTAACCCCAAGTGCTAAGAGGGAATTTCTAAAGTAGTTGGGATAAACAATTCAACAGGAATTAGGCGGTAACATCTTTCTTTGATATCTAACTGATGGGTCATTAATCTAATTGAACAATAAGGGACGGCTTTTGCTTCTAGTAGACAAACAAGAACCACCCTGACTGTGTTATCTCAATTATTTCGCATCCAAAAAGGGGATATGCAATCTTCCCGTATGTGCAAAGAAGTTGCTACTGGTGTAAAACAAATTTAGTTTTGATTAGCATCAATTTGTAAGGGGCCTTGATTTCCCCGCTCTGTTTTGTCGTATGAAACAAATGAATTACGAACTATTACCATCAAATGTGTCAATGAACAGTCTGGCTTGTTAGAAATTTAAAATATCAATTTTAACTTGCAATCATCCATTATTGGTGGATTAAAACACTTGTATTATATTAATTTAATTTGTTAAATGAAGTATTCACTTACGGGGTAGCCACTAAATCCATGTTTTCCTTTTAGTACATACTGTGCTTATGTATTTTTATGTCATTAAGGTAAGTAATGTTCGTTATAACTCGTTTTAACCCTTTCCTTCTGGACTATTAAGACATCTTAATTTTGGTTTAATTAATAAATGCGAATATCGGTTACGTTGAATAATGCTTATATTGTTTATAGAATTTAAGGCATACCGTAACCATTGTTGATCATTAACAGACATGTTGTTTTAATGTGGTGAGTGAAAAGTCAATTCTATAATGTGGTTTGTGCTCACTTAGGATTCTTATTTTAGCAACATAAATTTTACCTGGAATCATAATTATACACTGCACGTTCAATAAGGTAAATTGCCGATAAAAAGGATGTTATAAGTCATTTGTTTCAAGTCAGACTTAAAGCCTTCATAAAAATATAAGTTTGTCAATTAAATCATTAATAGTATATCGAGTGGTCGAATTTAGCTCCCGTTCCATTAGCTAGTTACCTTGGTAAAGTGCTTTCTAAATTTTTGCACACCATCAGTTAGGCATACAATTTATTTATTGATTTTTCTAATTCATTTGGATATACAGGGCGTATTAGAAGCGCCGTCTATCCTCTTCTTTATTTTTAATAAATGAAAATACGTTTGGATTAATAACCTTCAAGAAAGGAGGCTTCGCTCCTAATTTAGTCATCAGTTAGTACTCCGCAATATACTGGAGGCATGATACATAATGAGCACTTACAATTTAGCATATTTTCTTCCAGTCTTATACCGTATCTGCAATCCCATAGGAGTGTCTGCTTCCACTCTAAAGGTAGGTCTTAACCTCTTGACGAACATTACCTGATTCCAGTATTTGACTCGAGAACAGTCGCTCCATCTTTTATCGATTGCCTTAACCTTAAAGTGTTCAGCCGCGAATATATTGATGAACCCCGCCTCGCTCCACTGTAACTTTGCCGGCCGTAGTTGAACACTGGTGATTTTACTTGCCACATGCGTTATTTCTAATTCAGTCTGTGACATCCTTTCCAGTTCGGCGTATAAATTTTCTATGCAATTGATATCTGGGACTGTGGCAATGTTTGCAGAAATGAAGAACATTTTTTAACATCTAATCTAAGTTGATAGTTTTAATACATTGTAATATGATTTAAAATTCAGAAGGTTTTCATTTTGAGCTTCTAAAATAATATACGAGGTGCAACAATTAAATAATGAGACTTATGTGAAACAAATATCACTTATGTTTTTAGTAATCTTTAGTGTAATCTCCTTAAAAGTAACTCCCTTCTGCTTGCACACACTTATTCCAGCGCTTCTGCCGGTAACATTTCTGGAACTTTTATTTTGGAAAGTCCTTTAAGACCCTCGTTACATCTTCTGTTGTTTGAAAATGGTGTCCCTTGGTCACCATTTTCACTTTTGTAAATAGAGAAATATCACGTGGAGAGATATTGAGTGAATAAGACGGCTGTGGTGGTACTGAAATGCATTTTGAAGTTAAAAATTGCTGCACAGGCAGTGCAGTATGGGATGGCGCATTATCGTGATAAAGAATCCAATTATCAGCAATGTTTTCACGGACACGGAGAACTCGTTTTCGAAGTCTTTCTACAATTTGTTTGTAGAAATATTGGTTAATTGTTTGGCCAGGAGATACCCACTATTTGTGAATAATGCCCTTGGAAGTACACAAGCACGCATTTCACTTTTTATTTTGACATGCGAGCTTTTTTTGGTCTGGGTGATCCTTTTGAACACCATTGCGAACTTTGACGTTTCGTTTCTAGATCGTACTGGTAGAACCATCTTTCATCACCAGTGATAACACGGCTCAATAAGTTTAGATTGATTTCCAGTTGCTCTAAAAAATCGACTGTCACATTTTTCCGTGTTTCTCGCTGTGAGATTTTTGGGGACCATCTTTGCATAAATTTTTCTCATACCCAGATTTTGAGTTAGTATTTGAGGAACAGTTTCTCGATTGATGTTGAGTTCTTGTGCCATCATTTTAACGGATAATCTTCGATCAGATCGTAAAATTTCACGCACCCTGTTAATGTTGACATCAGTCCGTGAGGTTGATGGTCGTCCACTGCAGTATTCATCCTCAACATTCGTTCTGCCTCCACAAAACATTTTATTCCAACGAAAAACTTGAGCTTTTGACATAACCTCACTTCCAAAAGCCTTCTGAACCTTACCGTAAGTTGCTGTCGCATTCTCACCCAATTTAACAAAAAAGAAATGGCATATCGTTACGCAATTTTCACGATTCCGTTTCTGTAACGAGAGACAAAAACACGCGTTCCTTTATTACAGCACAACTAACGACTGAGTGGTCGGACCAATGTGCCGCTTGGACTAGAAGTAGCTTCGAGATCAAGGTCAAAGATAGAGTGCTTGCGCAAGCTGAATATTTGCCACATGCTGCAAAAAAATCAGTCTCATTACTTAATTGTCGTACTTCTTATTTTTGAAATCAAGTATACATTAATTTTGGATAAAATTGTTCATGTGATTCAAAACTTTATTCATATCGACTATGTTTTCGACACATACATCCTACAACATTTAAAGCTTGTAGTTGCACACTAGTTACAAGACAGTTTTGCACTTGACTCAATTTTTAGCAAAAATGTCCATAAGTATGACATTTGCAACATAATTGAATGAAAATTGCAAAAAAATGTAACTATAAATTTGTATGCAGTGAACTACGTAGTCTAAATACGATTTAACATATTGCATGCTGTTACACTCTGTATGTTACATTTAGTTTAATTATATTAAAGGACAAAATTAAGAATTTATTAATTTTTCCTTTAAAAAATTCCTTTATAATTTCAAAGTTTAATTTAGCAGTGGCAACGCTGTATTTATATTTCTATAACCATTATTTTTTTTGGTAATAACGTCATTATTTAGGTTTCATTTCTTTATTTCGTATAAAATGTGTTAAATATTAAAGATAGAGTGTCTGTTTTGAACTGATAGCTAGCGGGGGGATCAAAAAGCGCAGGGAGCTGAGGGCAGTCGTCGTTGAGACTTGCTTGCGGCGACATGTAATTCTTTTACCTTACTTTCCTTTGTTCCTTTAAAAATTACATTATACAATATCTAAATTTTTAATTACCGAATTGATATTCTCTTAGGAATTATCTGTCGCTGGGGCAAACCTCGGCTGGTATGTTTCGTTATTACTAAATTTCTTTCGTTGTTTTTCAGGGGTCCTTTCTAAATTTATTATATACTAGCTGGCTGTTTTTTTTTGGGTGGTCTTGTCGTGTCCGAGATGCTATGGGACAACTCGTAAGATCGTTTTCTTTTCGATATTTGCTTCCAATTTGGTAAGTCAAACTACTACTGCGACTGTTAAATTGTGAATTAAGGGCATATAGCTCGAAAAAATATTGAAGTTCTATGTTAGCTTATTAATTGTTTCTTACGATTGACTACGTTGTGTTTTCTTTCTAATCTGAATTGATAAGCTCCTAGAACTGTCAAGTTTCTACGATTCTCTTATATTTTAATTGTAGGAATTATTTTTGCAAACTTTAGCTTGCAAGGATAATGTCTACTTACGTTTATATCTCCGACTGACTTATCAAATTGTAATCATTGAGCAATTGTTACTGTATCTATTGAATTTTCGTTCAAGTATCTCCCTACAACTGTTTAAAATCAGCTACAATTTTCGAGTTTTCAAAAAGGGGTTATTTTCAAAATTGGGATTTCACTTTTATTCATTATAATATTTTATTTGGCTTAGAAATTTCAACAACCAATATTTTTATCATATTATTGTTTTCTCTTTATGCAACAAGTTGCTATCATAATTTTTAGAAATCATATTTAAAATTTAACTTGTCTTATAAGTCTAAGAACTTGATTAATTTTAACGGAAGCTGCTTCACACTTATTCTTAATTTATTTTCTTGTGTAATTGATTTGGTCAAGCTCACTTACTTGTCTTCTTTGTACGTTCCAAATTGTTGCAACCTTCAATATTATTAAGAAATTGATCCTTGCAATGTTACAGTACTAGTTGCATTCGAATGAAACCAACTGCTGATCAACTATTCCATTGGAACTTCTCCTGCTACATGAAACAGAAGCCGTTCTACACCCGACGAGCGTGGTTTGTTTGACCGTATTTGTTGTCTCTCCAATTACTTTTCGAGTCGTCTAGCCGTTTCGATGCTGCTTTGATAACAATTAGCGAATCATTTTTATTCCGTGTAAATTATCAATAAATATTATTATTACTTTCAACCAAATGTTAAACTCAACTGTGATTCAATTTGTTTTCAAAAGTCATTTTCATTATTAAAGTTGTTTATTGTTAACGTCTTTTATTTATTTCAATTAACCAAGCCTGCCTTTCAATAGGAAAGATTTTAGTGTGATGCTTTGCCAATTTACGTTTTCTATTTTTGGTGTATCAACTATATTTATTTAATCCAACATCTTTAGAGCGCCCTACAGAAATAGGAATCGTATAAAAACTACCTGGTTCTAATGCCCTTAGAGTCTCAATTAGCCAACACATAATTTTTCTAACAGCAAAACATTTTAATTCTACCTTTGCTATCGTCGTTTTGAATACCATACAAGTAGCGACTTAACTACCTTCCGTTTGATTTTAATAAAGTAAAACATTTATTTTATAAGAAGTAACCTTTTCTGTAAGTGTTACAAATGACGCCTCTAAAAATAAGTTTTCTTTTTATATTAATTTTGACTGTTTAATAAAGTTTTCCTAATTGTACCTTAAATATAATTTTAAATGTAATTTAAACTTTTATTTTTCTTAAATTCGGAAAGGTTATAATGCCCAGCCATTCATATATGAATTACACTATATTCATTTAAAATGGGTTTCTAACAGCACAGCTTCTGGAGAACATTCTGGTATACTTGGTTTGAACAAATCTGAAAAAGAAAACTAGAGTCAAGAAATTAGAATACCTTAATGTTTGGTTCTAAAAATATACTATGAAAAAGTTAAAAATAAAAGTTTATGTAAGTTTTTCATTAAGACAAGATAAAAACATTTATGGATGTCCAATACATTCACTACAGTAGGTATAAACCATTTTGGCAGGCCTTGTGGCTTCTATGCGACTACGTCTTTTGCAGTTTGGAATAGCATAGACCACAATTTCTTATTTTCTTTCCTTTATCGTTAATATATTGCATCAATTGGTGAGCAAGTGAAACTTTAGTCCGCTTTCCAAGCTGTACTTCTGTTTTTATACGAGAGACATGCCATTATTATTGATAATGAAGAAATTATGTAGGTCATAGAGAAAAAAAATATAACCTCACTAAGTGCAACCCTCTACTTCAAATTTTCCGCTTCATTTGCTAATTTATCTTAAACAGCATTTGAAAGTTTGGAAGTTTGAGGTTTCGCAAGCGTAGAGAAAAGTGGAATTAACCCTAGAACATTTTCGTATAATGATTTATTATGACTTTAAGAAAGGTTTAAGTGCGTGTGACTGCGAAGAAAGTTTGAATCCAGCATTTGGCGATCAGGCCCCTTCGTTGGCAATAATTTACAGATGGTACAAGGAATTCGAACGTGGAAGAATTACAGTTGATCACCAGAAAGGCGCAGGCCCTCCTATTACCGTTGTGACAGAGGAAAACATTGATGCCGTAAAGAAGATTATAGCAGCAGACAACAGAACTGGTTACGCCGTGATAGAAGTTCAACTGTGGATTGGATCCTCATCTGTGAAAATAATAATACACGACCACCTTCATCCGAAAAAAGCCGTAAGTCGTTTTGTACCCCATCATCTTACAGATTTTGCAAAAAGCAGAACGAGTGCAAATTTACCACGAAACTCTAACACTGCTTAAGAATGGTGGACACCAAATTTTGTCGAAAATTATAACAGGCTATGAAACTTACATGCCATTTTTCGACATGCCAACTGTACAAGAGAGCCGCGTATGGATTCAAGAAAACAATGCCTCACCAACAATAATCAGAAATCAGCAAGCGATGAAGAAGGTAATGTACGCTGTATTCTTTAGAAGTACCGATCTAGTGAGTGTTATTACGCTAAAGGAGCAGAAGACTGTCACAGCTAAATGGTACGTCGAACACGGTTTGCCGGAAGTGTTTAATAAAGTGCAAAAGAAGGGAATTGTGCTACATCAAGATAAGTCTTCTTCCTACACTGCAGCGATAACTCGGCAATGTTTGGCTAAAAATAAGATTAATGTAATAGAACACCCTCCATGATCACCGGATCTCGCAATTTGCGACGTTTGGCTGTTTTTTGGGCGAAAAAGAACTTACAAGGAAGAAGGTTTTTTCAGAGGAAAAGATCGATGCTGCTCTTCGGTGTTATTTTGATAGTATTCCTAAAGCTGCTTGGCTTGGAGCATTTAAGCAGCGGGAGGAAAGAATAGCTACGTGCATTGTAGCAGAAGGCAACTACTTTGAACATATCTAAAATAAAATTTTGAAAAACTTACATTGGTTCTTTTATTCTCAATAATAACGGCTTATCCTTCGTATTTAGCAAGGCTGCAACCAAACGATCTGGAAATAGTCGAATCTGAATTTTTGTTTTGGTAGATTTTTTGTGTAAAACCCAAGTGTTTACCACGAATACTTCCAACAGAAGTTCCATCCCTATTTTTTGTACCAATAATGTATGAATCTGCACGAGAAAACATGTCATTTATGTATGAATGACGTGGCCACCTACGGTAAAAATCGTATTAATTTTCCTGGGGTTCCGTGTCATACATTTATGAATTACAATAAAAAAATCAAAAAAACGAGGCGTAAACCAAAAAAAATAGAAAGCCATAGAGGAAACATATTTTGATTCAAAATCAATAGAATTCACAAAAAAATAATTTGGCCCCCTCGGTTAATTTTTTTAAAAGCGCTTTGGGACGCAATGTATCAATATGCTGCCTGTGATTGCGAATGATCTTAGAATATGTCTCATAGCCTACAACATTCTTAAAATTTAACATTCTTATTTATTGTATATGCTATTCACATATATGTACAGTCAGGTTTTGTGAATATACTTTATATGCCCATGGTTAACCACTCCTGCAATGCGACCACTCCAAAAGATGACCGCTCTTTTCAAAAAATGGTTGTTTTATATTAACTTTAAATGCAATAATACTCGTCTAAAGGGTCCACTCTTTAAGGCGACCTCGACCACGAATTTTAATGCCAGCGGACTACTTTTCCAAAAAATTATAGCATAAATTTAAAAGCAGACATTGTATATAATAGTAAGATGATACCTTGTTATGTGAATGTGCAAAATTCAAAAGTAGATGTGCATGTAGGCATTCGATCGTTATTTAATACTTGTGTGATTATGCTTTGTTATTGTATTTTGGAAGGAAATTTTGCAAGCTTTTATTTTTTTGAACAATAAAGCTAAACGTCTCAGTCTGTTAACAACCTCTGTTTGTAACTAAACTATATATACTGAAGTTTTACTTTTATACAGGAAATGGCAAAAAGTGGCTACAAATTAGAAATCTCAGATTTGAAAACTCGTATTCAGGTTATTAAATACAATGAAAATGGAATGTCACAACGTACTTTGGCAAAAAATACAAATGCGGCAAATCACAAATTCAGAAGATTTTGAAAAACCGGGGCGAATTAAAAAGAAAATGGTTCGAGAATGCGGATTGCAACAGTAAACGCGACTGCTTTTAAAAATATGAAGATATCAACGACTTAATGTTGCGTTGGTTTGAAAATACGTGTTGGATGTTAATTCATATTAGTGGACCGGTACTTTGAAGCTTTTGCAGACAGCAATGGATGGCTTAGGAGTTTTTGGTTACGCAGCAATATTGTTTTTCGAACAATTTGTGGTGAGAGTGCTGATGTAAGTGTAGGCGATGTAGTCAACTAGCGCGATTGCCGGATCTTATTGAAGATTATTCACCCAATGATATTTACATCCTATTTCTTGATAATGCACCTTGTCACCCTACGGAAGTGGAATTAACAAACGTAAAATTAATATTTTTACCTCCTAATACTTCTAGTAAGTTACAACCTTTAGATAAGCGAATAATTCAAACTTTTAAACTCCATTATCGTCGACGAATGTTGACTGCCCTTCTTTCGAGAGCGGATGAAGCAATTAGCGTCCATGAACTAACAAATAAATTTACGTGTCTGACGCTGTAAAGTGGATAACCACAAGTTGAAGCGCTGTAACAGAAGGCACAATTAGAAAGTGCTTTGGAGCAAGCGGAATAGTAACGGACTATATAACTACTCCTAACGAGGATTTCAATCAAGAATCTATACAAAATGATGGAGCCGATGTAAATAGATGTGCAGGTGAAGAGTAAAATGAAGATGTAGACAATGATTCCACGCCAATTTCGGAATGTCTGAAAACTATAATGGGTTTAAAAAATCTCGCGCGTGAATTAGGTTCTAATACTTCGGTTAAGACCTTATGTGACGTAGAACATATTGCTATAATCTTTTTTAAATTTTCTTTTTAATATATATAGCCCCACGTTGGCTGCCAAATTTTATATGCTATACTATTTTTAAAATTTATTTTTATATATAGCCCCGCGTTGGGTGTGCTATACTTATATGCTATGTTTATTTGAATTAAACTTTTTGAATCCTCCGCTCTTTTTATTCAAATAATTTGCTTTATTTATTTTTGTAAATTTAAAATTTTATTTGTGACAGGTACGCCACCTATTTTTAATTTTTCTGTACGTACCTGCGTAATTTGTTTTGCCCGGCTTGATTTTGAGACTCTTTTAAAATTATCAAACACTCAGGGTTACCCTCTTTTACCGATTCTTTGTTTTAATGTCCGCAGCTGCCGTTTGTATTACCGCTATCCTATAAAATTAATCAAACTTTCATTGGTTTTCGTTGTTCATGCCACGATTTTAGCTACATAAAAAAAATGCAACCTTTTGTTTTACCTTTACCTTAGGAGGCTTATTTATGTTTAAATTATGATGCAATATTTATTTAACTTACTACGCACAAGTTTAGGAAACTTGTGCCCCTTTTTCCTGAAATCATCTTAATCATTTAAATTAAATGCTTGTCAATTTATGACACAATAAAAAGCTGGAATGATTTTGCGAACACAAATATATTCAACCAAATTATTTAAACAATTTTCAGATGTTATTTTTTTAACTAAGCAAATATGATTTTTAAACAAAATCAAAATTAAATGCTGAATTCGAATATTTAGACATTCATTTGTTTACTTTCCATTTACTTTACACTGATCATTTTTTAAGTGACTGCTTTTTTAACAATAATTTTATTTAACTGTAACTGCACACCTAAATAACGTTATATCAAAGTCAATTTCAAATCTCTTACGTATTTTTTGGAGCCTGTTCCTTTTGAAACCCAATGCTTCGTTTTCTGCTACGTTGACGAAATTCTTCCTTTTCGCGGCACTTATTGCTTTCCGCGTTAACTACACTTTTAACTTGTTTTCACTTAACTTTCACTCACTTGCCTTTTTATCGGAGTCTTCTTGCGGAGCGCTTTACAAACACGTCCCTTCTCGTGCCGGGGTCGATCAAAGATAATTTGTTTATTATTTTTCTTGAAACGTTGATTTCGTTCCAAATCTCCCATGGCAACCATCAGCCGCCTTGCTTGCTGAAGTCTCCGTTTTATTTTTCTTGGTTTGTAGCACTCTAATTTTTAATCACTTAACGCTTATCTAAATTTTCTTAAAAAATAATTGGCAACAAATTTTACTTATTTGCGTAGTTACTGTATTTACAATTTTGAAACTTAATTCTAATCTGGCATGTATATATTTTTAATTCTTTACATTAACCTTAC
>JAHWXV010433427.1:0-12742 GCA_024586415.1 Phrixothrix hirtus
TATATATATATATATATATATATATATATATATATATATATCATAATGGAATCACACTTGTCATGTGTTTATAAGCGTGATTTGCATTGTTAAATATCACGCTGGCTCTATCTCATGCTGAAGATCGTTAGTAAGGCTCAAATCGGGTTATACGAGTAAATTTGGCGTGCTGTTTGAAAATGGAAATCTTTGTTGCTCCCTTACCTACAATTTTGTTAGGTTATACGATTTTTGTGGAAACCAGCTTTGCAAATGTTGAAATATTTTTAAAATTTGCAATTGGAGATCTTTTCACTTATAATTCTATTTATTAAGAATTCAAACTCCGCGCTTTGTATAGGAGAATTTCTCATCATTTTTATTTACATCAATTCCTATACTACAATGATAGATGACTGCAATTATATATCATAATAAATTCCGGCTGGTAACTAAATGGTGGGAGAGAAAAAGAAACGGTATACATCTGAATTAACTTAGGGGTGACATTCTTTCAAAAGTTCACCAGACATTCCTGAGCAGTATTTAGAGAACATATTCTGAGTCTAAAACAGATGTTGCTTCTTAAGAATTATCTGTAACCGTGGTCTTCGTAGTATTTCACTATGCTTTAGTCGTAAGAAATTTCCTTCTCAAGGATAAAATCTTTGATGCAGTTTTCTTCTACCAAATACATAAATATATAAAATCGTCCCGAACCCATCGCGTTTCAGTTAGTCTATAATGATGTAATTCTCTGTATAACATCTTGCATCTCTATAAGGAACAAAAAAATAGTATTTTTATTTAAAAATAGTTCAAACAACTTTAATTAAACATAATCTAACCATAAAAAACCTCGTGAGATCTTGCTATAAGCTGTATGTTATTCACATTATCTGCAGTATTCGATGTTTTTGTTTGTCAAAATATCAGGTTGGACAGGTATAATATAAATATATTCAGAATTACTATAATTTATCAAGTCCAAAGCTTCTCTCACAATCAAACCAGGCGCAAACTTTTCCACGAATGCTTTAGCGTAACACTGCTTGACTAGTTAATAATAACATAAATACATTTATCACCTTACGTATTCTACATAAAAAGAGCTATAAAGCAAAGAATAGAAGTAAGTGATACTCTTTTCTAACATTCACTGCTGATTCAGAAATGTAAAAATTTTTGTACAAATTTACAAGTGTTCTTGTATGATTTTTGTTACAATCTGTTTACGCTAGGAACTAACATATACTAGAAAAATGTTTAAGTAAACTGGTGTTGATGCAAAATAATTTAACATATTCTATAAATGAAAATTGAATTACATCACTATTACATGAAAGAAGTAAAAAACTGTAATCATTTTAAGAGAATTTAGTCTTCCTACATACCAAAGTGCTTTTGCATCCATTTCACTGTTATGCTACAAAATGGGTTTAAGATGAATTACGACTTTGTATAGATTTCATACAATTATTGTAAGAGTGCTTGTAGTTTGGATGATGCTAGTAAGAATAATTATTTGAAGACATCCTGTATATTAGGGATTTACGAATATTAACCTCTCATCATGTAAATTCATTTAAGACTTAAAACTATTCTAAAAATATCGCCATTAGTTTACCAATAATAATAAAATTAGTTACATTTCAAATAAAATTTATTCAATTAATTAAAAAAACTGTACAAGTTCAAACGTAGGATATTATGCAAGTAAACCTGTTGCAATATGATACCCTAAATCAAGGGCGGTCATACTTGTGGATTAAAATGCTTTAAACCGCTGAATTGTCATGAAATTTAAACAACCTTCAGTACTACTGTCCTTATTTTTGTCAGATAATTAGATATAATTGTTTAGTCCTCGAATCTGAAATACACATTAAGCTAAAGAGTCTGCAGTTAGCGTCACTGGTGTTAAGATGTGTTTGTTCTAGAAGACGCTCCTAACTTTCATATAAGTTCCGCGATGGATAAATAATAATTAAACATGAAAACTAGTCAGCCCCTTCTTTGTTTCTCGTTTGTGATTGTAAATCTGCGTTAAATTGCAACTAATCCGTAGTGGAGAATAACCTAGGTCAACGTAGTACCACCGAAAGCTTCTGGTAATTACCGCGCCTTTCGACATCTTATCAGTACTCTAAGAAATCCTCCGAGCTGTCTCGGATGGCATTGCTTTCGCATCCAAGTGAGTCACTTCCCATTATCTTTGCATTATTGTCAACCTAATAAGGCATTCCTCAATTTAATTACGACCATAAATTACGAAACTATTTTGTTTAACAGAAATCAGATCAAGTTAGTGTATTTGATTTAAGAATTCAAATCAAGAATGAGTTTTTTTAATAATTATATTGTAGAAATAATTGTAACTCAGTTATGTACATTTAAATTTAAGTCAGTTTAAACGAACGGATAATTTCTTTTGAAGTTGTTCGTTCCATGATCAAAGTAATACGTTTTTGAATTGTACTTAATGTAAATTTCTTTCTTTTGATTTTGTCTTTTATACCTAACTTTCTTCTATTAATTTGTTTTATTTATGCATGCTAGTTGAGGTTACGTTTATTTCTAGGGAATTTGCAATTCAGTGATTTATTAGATTACTAGTGGCATAGATGAATAAGTTTTGCAACTACAATATTCCGAGGGATTTCACGCTCTAATCCGTAATCCTAAGTAATACATAACTTCCTCTCCTAAGGTGAAGTGACGTCCTAGCGATTTAGATATTTCAACTTACGTCTACAGTCATCAGCGCTTACAAGCTAATTTATTAGATACGTTTAACCTACCCTGTCTTCTTAACTGGCCGTAGAAACCTGTAAGTTCTCAGTTCTTGGCATTACCAACCTCAGTAGGCTCATAACGCCGTTTCGAATTGTTACATCATGTAACTTGTTTACGAGTATATTATTCTTTCTTTATACATATGCAACGATAGCACTTCTCCTTCCTTTCCTTGTTATATTATATTAGCTATAGCACTTATTAATTGGCGTCGTTTGTAAACAATTGTGGGAAAATAGTTCACAGAACTCAGGTATTCTCTGCAATAGTAGTTCCCAAACTTACATGATTGTGTTTTTCACATCTATTGACCTACGCCCTGCTAGCCCTACCGCTCCGTAAAGCATTACTCCCATGGATAGCTATGTATTCTATATTATCCGAATATTTCACGTTGTCTAGCCTATTATTGTGCAAATAAGTAATACTATAAATTTTATTTAAAAGCACTTTATCATTTACCACGTGGAACACACTATGGGAACTACTGCTCTAGAAAGAGTTACCATTAACTGCTAGTTGAAGTGAAAGTTAGCCCAGTGGAGCTAACCGCTAACATTACGTTTTCAGTGGCATGTTTCAGTGAATTTGTAGTACAAAATATTTAGAGATGTACTAGTTGCATCATTTATCCTTCCGCAGAGTTGGAAGAGCATATCAGCAATTCTTAGAAAACGTTTTATAGGATTGGTTGGATAGCAAGCCATTGCTGTTACGAACGAGAATATAGTTCATGCACAGAGATGCTTCTTGCATATAACACGCCCTCTGTGCTATTACTAAGATGCTCTCTTTCTATGTCATCGGATGCTTTGGTTAACTATCGGACCTAATATGAACCTCCTCTATTACTTTTTAGGTAGTTATTTAAAGAACGTCATTTACCGCATCCACGTTATAAATGTAGAAGGCTTTGAAAAATGTATCGTTGCAGTTGCAAAGGAAATTCCTAATATATCAAGTATTTTCCGAACAATACGCATGAGCTTCCATCCACGCTTGGAGTGCAGAATATGAATTTATTTGTGTTCAAAATGGTACCCTATGAACTTCTTTGGGTACGAATAATAGTTTGAAATGTTAACTACTCTTTACGGCAGTCTCGTTTCGATAGACGTTTCGAACTTGAATTATAGTTAAAACACTTACTTTTCATGGGTTTGTTGCATATATACAGAAACTACAAACCTTTCTCTATTACCTTTGGAGATGGTTGTCGAAGTGTTCATTCTTATTGCTCAAGTAGTTATGATTAGCAATTACGTTAAACAATACTCAACATTTGAAACAATAAAAGTAGCTATGGCCAGTAGTTAAAAAGAAATCCACAAGCGATTCTTACTTTGAAAATTGCGTAATCTGATTTTTAAGTAAGTAGAAATTTATTAAATAACTGAATATTGGCATCGATATCATTCCAAATGACTTTATCGTAAACAAAAGGGGTATTAAATATTTGATTAACGAAGAATTCCCCGGGGTTGACTTGATTATTTCATTTATATGATTTAACGATAATATTTGCGAAAATTGTATTTTTAAGATAGAACTAAACTATTTAATATACTAAGCTTTTGATAACTTTATATTTTATTCCTTAAAAGAATAGTATTGCTTCAAATCCACCCTTTATGTATAGCTATAAACATTATAAAATTAGATACATTTTATTCCTGACTCGTGTGGATTTAGTGCATTTTTTAGCTTATTTTACTGTGATTAAACGAATACTAGTTATACTAGAAAACATAATTAATGCTATTGAAAAAAGTTATTCGCAAAATTTATTTAAAGTAGTACAGTATATGTCGCAAGCACAATGGATATAAGAATCAGGTAGAAATTTACGCATCTTATGAATTTTTATCTATATTTCTTTATTACATTAATAAAAATTTTATATAATGTGATATAAAGATTCTCCAACAGACATGCCAAAGTAAAATTTAAAATAAAGTGTGGTAATTCCGCTTTTGACGGCGGAAAACGTTACGCTTACTGAAATATATCACCTTCTACGGGTCGTTTTCGATGAGTTTATTGTTAATCGAATCCTAGCGAACCGTGTGACAATCAATTTTCGTAAATGTAAGTCAGGCTGCGGAAATAGAATACGAGCCTTTTGAATAGAAGGCTAATTTCTATGTCAAATGCAAACTAGCAAATTCAATTTGATGGAGTGCTTTAAAGATTCAATCGACTTTATGTCTGGTTTTTAGGCTACAAAAATATTTGTGCTCGTTCCAATCTGTAAATTTTAACCTACAAAGATAACCGGAAATGTGTTGAATATTGTGGAAAGTTATGTAGCTCTAAATATTGCGAGGATGGCGTCAGCAATTAAAGAAGATTGTCTCATTTCTTTGTCGATGGCATATGAATAAATACTTGATACTGACATCAATATTTCGTATAACATAGTACAATACCCGTATCGGTAAACAGTTGAACGTATTTTACTGTTATATAGTTTTTTATTTATTTATATTTTATGAATTCTTTTACGAAAGTATTAATAAATGTATGGTACTATTCGCCAAGAGACAACGTTAGTTAGGAAAATATGTTAAAATACTAAGCATAATGTATAGGTACATGGTTTAAAATGATCAAATATATTTGTCTACCTCGTGTACTTTATGTTCGTTATTAAATGATACGAGGGTAGGCTGAAAACTAATTCACGCGTGTTTGTAGAGCGCGAACAAAACAAATAGCAAGATCGGGCAAAAAATACATTAAAGTACAATTTTTAAGTTTCAAAATCATATATTTATTTTTCAAATAGTCACCGTTAAGGCTAACGCATTTCTCCCAACGTGCAACAAGTTTTTTCATTCCGTCACTAAAAAATTCTTCTAATATTTCTCGAATCCAGTATTTGACAGCTGCCTTCACCTCATCATCCGAGGTGTAAGAATTACCATTGAGGTCTCTCTTGAGTAGAAGAAAAAATAAAAATCGCATGGCGCAAGATTTGGGGGAATAAGGAGTGTGTGGAATCGGTTCAAACTTCGGGTTTCGCAGTACCTCTCCTTTTCGCGCGAGGTGTGTCGACTACCGTTGTCATGTTGCGATATTACTGGCGCTAGGCTACCTCTAGCACATTTTGAATCAAATCGTCGACGAGTTTGCGATGGTTATCGTCTGTGGCAGTGATCGGACATCCGATGCGGGTTTCATCAACAATTATGGCTTTTTCAGGTTCGCAACCACGAAAGTTTATTACCCATCGATTTACAGTATCTTACAGCACCTTCATCACAAACAGCCTTTGAACGACAATGCATCTCAGAAGGAGTCACTTTTTCAGCAGTTAAAAATTTGATAACAGCACGCTATTTAACTTGCATTGATATAGCACTAGAACACGTCTCCATACTTCCGCTTCTCGAAATACCCTGGATTAACGTAATGACCTCAAACCTGCGCATGCGTATTGAGGGGGAATGTTACTTCCACATACCATTTGGCGCACTTCTGAAGGTAATTTCGTTTGCGTTCTACAAGCATGTGTGCATTAGTTTTCAGCCTACCCTCGTATTAAAATGGATCTAAAGGAAATTAATGGTTCTAAAATTCAGCTCGTTTAAAAAATTTCTACTAGAGTATAATAAGAAAGATTCGAACAGTTAGTCAGTGCAATACGAGTATAATCACATACGAGATCGAATTGAATTAAATTTTAACGGAATCTTAATTTTTATTATACTTTCGTATGAACTGCCTAAAACAGCAAAGTTCATTATTATGTTTCTAACGATGTGTTTGTTTACTTCTGGTGCACCCCCCTGTTCTTTGAACTGTTCTCACGTTTAAATGGAAATTCTGTCAAAAGTATGTCCATTTCAATACTCCACAACTCTCTTCTGCAAAAAAGTAAAAAATTCTTTGGTTTACTCTTAAATTGTACAATTTCAACTATTTCGATTTTAATTAGTACTGCCAGTTTTCCTAGTAAAGTGATCATGCAAAAATTGCAAGTAACAATAGTATTGTTTATTTCTATAATGTCAATTTCAGTATTATCAATAAACTGAATCTTCAGTCTTTTTCTAAGGTCTGATATTACAGCTCTGACGTTCTAACCCGGCAAAAACCTAGTTGATTCGATCGTGGCAATACGCATAACTTCTGAGATATTTAAATTGTATGTAGTTAAAGCACACTCAACAGAAAATTTCAAGTAAACGTAAAGAAGCAAAACGACGGCTATTTTACCCCTTAAGTAGTATGGTGGGTCAAATTTGAACCACACCATTATATTTTTTCTTATCTGAAACAGCTACAATTATGCTATATGCATACGTTCATGTTACATTTCCTCCCACTGCCTATTCTAACTATTGCTATGATAATCAGCTCAGTATTCGTTCTTGTTCGTAAGTGCAGCAACGTTTGGGTCAAAATTGACCCATCATACTTTAAACGCCAGAAAAGTGTTAAATAGTTTTATTTAAAATGTGTTCAAATTATTTAGCTAGATGGCCCATTACTGACTGGGTATTTAAGTAAATATTCTCACAAATAAAGCAATGCAAGTAGTCCTAAAACCGATATAAAGATTGAATTAGATGATTCATATCTGAAAAATGTAGAAAATGAAATTCAAGGCGAAAAAAACGAAGATAATGAAGATTTGGTAAACGAAACAGAAGATGACAAAAGTACAGAAATAAGTAGGGATTTTTATAAGAAGGATAGATGAAAATGTCTTAAAGCCGCACCAATAAGCAGAAGAGTAGGAGCACACAATGTAATTAGGACTCATATACCAGCTACAGTAGGAGAAGAACAACGAACTGTAATACAGTATCCTATTACTGCTTCTAATTTATTATTTGATGATGAGTGTGCTCGTAGAATATACCAACGAAAAAATAACGGTGAAATGTCTAGCAATTTTGTAGACAACGCATTGAGTTGTCAATTAACTAACTACATTGATATTATTGAACTGAAGGCATTCGTAGGGCTTATATATTTGATAGGCGTTTTCAAATCTTCTATGAAAAAGTTTACTCTCTTTGGGCTACAGACGACACTGACCGTGATTTACTTATAGCAACTATGACCCTCAAACGTTTTTCGTTTTTACTTGCTGCCATATGATTTAATCACAGTGCATCAAGAGGAAACCGAATCGATAATGGAGGCAAAGTAGCTACTATATCAGAACTATTCACTATGTTTCTGATAAATTCTCAATCTAATTATTCATATGGCGACTAAATTACGATAGACGAAATGTTGGTACCTTTCAGAGGTAAATGCTCTTTCAGAGTATATGTAAAGAACAAACCTAATAAGTATGGGATTAAAACTTTATGTTTAGCAGATGCTAGAACCCATTACTCCTACAATGCCTTTAAGATATATGAAGAAAAAGGCGTAGAATCTAATCCCAGATAAGTATCAGTGCCAACATTAAATGTTCTGCAACTAGTTGTACCAATTACAGGCACTAATCTTAATACAATGCCTGATAATTGTTTTTTTTCTGTTGAAGTTGCAAAGGAACGTAGTACTGAAAATTTAACTTTCGTAGGAACCCTGCATAAGAATCAAAGTGAAATATCACAAGAATTCTTGCCAAATAAAAGCTGTTCAATTTCATTATCCATTTTTGTGTTTACGAATCAAATATCTTTATGCTCTTGTGTTCGCAAGAAACGTAAATCGGTTGCAATGATTTCCTCAATGCGGCATACAAATGCTATCAAAAATGATGACAAAAAGCTTCCTGAAATTATATATTTTTACACCAAAAGCGGTGTGTAGAGTCTTGACCAGAAATGCGCTAATTATACTGTTGCATTTCGTACAAGACGCTGGCCTTGTGGCGTCTTTTATGCTATACTTAACATAGTTGGAGTAAATTCTCATGTAATATTAAACAGTAAACAAGGACAGGAGGGCACTTTGATAAGCCGGAAATAATTTCTTGTATCAATTGGTCAAGAATTAATAAAAAGTCATTTAGCATCCCGCCAAAGTATAGAAAGCCTACTACTTGATCTTGGTCTTCTCATACGGACTTATTTGGGAATGACCCAAATGGAGGCGACTGCATTAAACAAAGAAAACAGAAAACGGCGTAGATGCTATATGTACAACGGTAATAAAAAACATGCTCATGTTTATATAGAATGTCAAAAACCAGTTTGCAAAACCCACAATTGTAGTGTAACTAAATGTCTGCATTGCCAAGACAAATAGTTTTACATAGTAAGGTAAAAAATACAGTTCCACCTTTTGCAATAAAAATAATTCTATTAAATATTTTTATAGATTTCAAAAAAAATACGTGTTCTTTACTATAAGAATCAAAAGTTGCCATGAAAGTTCATGAATTTGAAGAATCAATATATTATTTTTAAAAAATATATGTAAAACAATATTAGTTTGTATTCGAATTATAATATTTAATAAAATTCTTTTTCTTGTACTACTTCTTTTATCACTAATATACTCTAGAGGTGTGATTAGATCGATGATGTGAAAATAGTATACGATAAAATTAGTACACTTCTAATGCAGGTTTGAAAATAGTGGGTCAAATATGACCCAACATACTACAAACGTAATTTGTAAGTATCATACTGCTTAAGGGTTACGTATAATAAAATAGTTGATCTTTATTCTATTAGTTGTTACAATAAAGTAATAAATGCCATATTGCTTGCAATTATATGAGTACAGAAAGTAATTACTAACACGATTGGGATTTATTTAAAGAAAACTATTCTTGGAATTGTCGCTAAAATGCACGTCACTATCAGTCAAATCACTAGCATTGTTTATTTGAATAATTTACGGCTCAGTTGCAGTGTCCAAATAAAACTTCATGTTCCATACATTAGTTTTCGATTTGTTTCACTTTAGTACATACGTCATTCTACTGTTCGACTGTAATTAGCGCAAATCGTTTCTCTGCTAAACTTTTCGCATCTTCTAATTTAACTAAAATATTATGGGAGGACATAATTTTTTTTACATTAGCGCACATCAACTCAATAAGATTTAATTCGGGGTAATACGGCGGTTCCCTTAATGCCAAATGTCCTCGAACTTCAACTACTGCATCTATTTTATATTTCTTGTACAGGTTTCTATTACTTTTAACCAACATATGAAGTTCGGCTTTTATCGTGTCTTGCGAATATATCTTGCTCTTTAAAATTTATATTGCGCGCAGTATTTATTTGCACATTGCCGATTACCAACACGGAATGGTGTAGTAAATTAGGAAATAGCTTTTCTGTAACTCATTTGAAATAATTATTAAAATTCATTTCACGAGGGTAGTCGCCGCTCTGGGTTGCCGATTTAAATATTAATAAAGCGGATTCTATAAATCCACCTCCAGTATGAACGATAACTAGTTGCTGGCCTTTAGAAATGTTGGTGAATAAACCGTATCGTGATGTTTTTGACCAGGATTTGGTTACCGTATGAGTGATAATGATTGTTGCTTTCATCCATTTAATAATTGGGCGATTTTTCAGGGTACATTTTAATTGCCTTTAAATGATTTGTACAAAATATCGTATGTTTGGCGTTTCTTGTAAAATTTTGCGATTACTTTCCATTTTTCGCAATTTACAATCTAAATCTTTGAGCATTACTTTTAAGAATGTTTTTTCATCAACAAAATCTATGCCGTCTTCAATTTTTTCAATAAATTGTTCACCGTAACTCGTCGAATTTTAATTTGCTGGAAATTATAAATAACGTTTCTCACGACATATTTGTCTGCATCATCTACATTTGTTATATGGCATTTTTGTAATCTTTTACGTTTTGGTGATTTATTAATATATTTCACATGCTCGTTATTTCCCTCATTTTCGGTGTCAATTTCGCCTTTTGTATCGGATCTCATAAATACACCTGTTGCTATCGATATATGTTTTTTAACTGTACTACACTACAATTTATACTATCCACTTCTTTGTTGGGATTTATTTTATAGAACTGGAATATAATTAACACAACTTCACGAGTTTGTCCACGAATATTTTTGCCACTGCTTAATTTCGATGATACGTTGTTATCCATTATTAAGTGAAATTACAATTACTAAACACCAAACAAACAATAACAACAAACATTCAGAAACGAAAAACAGACTATTGAATACTTCGAGACACGTATAATGAATGCTGGCGCACAATGACGGCAATTTCGGTGAACTTCTTACTCGGACGGTATCAGCTTAATACGTCTTACTACTTGTCAGGGCGCTGTGTCAAATGTTTGCTAGGTTAGAACGTTGGAACTGTACTTTTATTTATGGGAATGTACCGATAAAAGTGGCTTTTACTATAATCGCACTATAAGGTTCTAATTATTGAGACGTACTTTTCGTCAAAAATATATTTATTCTATAAGTAGGTTAATTAGATTTCCTTGAAACTAAGTATATAATTTAGCTATAAAATGTTTATGTTATTTCATCAGTAAAAGTACTTAGGATGGTAGCATAATAAGTCAAGTAATATGCAAGGCATGGTATTACTATAATAAAATTAATATTATTTTGTTAAAATGTATTCTCCCAAATAGCGTCATGCCAATTTTGAAGAATACCTGCTCATTAGTTTGTTTGCCACCATTTAAACTAAACAACTCGTATTAGTTTCGCTAGAATGGAAAAGTGATTATCGCGTTTTTTTTTCGGCGCGGTTGTACGAGCGCTCATGATGTGTAGGGTCTGCCAGGTCAAAAGATAACGTACACCAGAAATAATTATAAAATCGATGATCGTCGAGTGAAGATGGATGGATGTTTGGAGACTTTAGACATATCTATTGGTACAATGGTTTCAATGTTATATGCTTATTATGATACGAAAAAGCTTTCTACAGAATGAGTGTCGTGATTTTAACAGTGAACGGAAAACGAAAATCGTCCAACGGCTTCAGAGTATTGCTTGAAATTCTATATACAAAATTTATCTGAATTTTTGAGTCTATTTATTATTTTTGATAAAATTTTGATCTAGTACTATACTTCAGAAACAAAAATTCAATCTAAGCAATGGGTAAAAGCTGGTTCAAATGTACCGAAAAAGGCAATAGTGCTGCAATCGTTTGGCAAAGCCATGGTGATTGTATTTTTGGATGTTTGTAGAATAGTTTTCATTAGCTACCTACATCGCTGTTGGACCAGTTGAATAAAAATATCAAGCAAAATCGGCCACACATCGCAGAGAAAAAGAATGTCTTGTTACTTCAGCTATTTGAACTGAAAAACACAAATTGCTTTTCTAAATGCTTGCACAAGTCCCACATTCAACACAATTAGCTCCTTTCAAATATTTCTTATTTCCAAAAATTAAAACATGGATAGTTGGTTAGAAATTTTGAATCAATAAATAAGTAATCGCCGATGTAGAAGCATATTTTACAGTTTTTAAAATGCTAGAATACGTGTATCGAGTTGGAGCAAGCTATGTTGAAAAATAAAATGTTTTTATACTGAAAAAGCAATTGCGTGTTTCATTTTTACCTGAATTATTGAACTACTCTCGTAAAGGTTATCATAAAAGATGCTAGTTGATTGACATGTTGTAGCTGTTTACAATGAAGTATTAGGAGTCGTCATGAAACACTATAACTGCGGCTATATTTATGCAGACAATCGCAATGATTCTCATGTAGATTTACAGTGCGCACTAACTTTTCTAAAGACGAAATTAAAACCGATTAAGTATTTGAGATACATTTGAGGAAGAAACGCTAGTTTGATCATAGTTACCTAATGCAACTTCCTGTGAACCTCTGTCGTGGTAGTTACGCTAGTATTAGGAAGAATAGACGTTTCTAATATTATAAAAACTTATTTTGTATAAAAACTAATATTCACTTCTCTAAAACGAATAATTCACTCTAAATTTAACATGTACACTTATAAAAATGAAATAGAGAAAATATCGTCCGTTATTTTACAATAATACAATAAA
>JAHWXV010433435.1:0-11622 GCA_024586415.1 Phrixothrix hirtus
GCGTTATATAATAATTGGATTTCAAACTAAGCGCGAAAATGACATCTTGCAAGATGCGAGTAAATTTGATCACTGTGATATTCAAAACGTTAGAGTATTTTTTAACATTAATTGATATCCTTATGATAACTTGAACATAAATTTCGGTAAAAATCATTATGCTACATTGTATGAAATGTATTCCAAGTTCCAATCTTCTTATTACGAAAAAGAGAATCAACCTCTATTTTCGCCATTAAACTTTAAACAACGTGCTCCATTAATTGTAATCGATTGTTCAAATCAAACGGACAATTTACTGACAAAGGCTGTTGTTCTTCGAATAGAAATTTATACTAACTCGAACATTCCCGCTAACACCACCGCATATTGTTTAATTTTTCATGATCGGGTATTCATCTACAGTATTTTTAACAGTGCAGTTCGACATCTGTAAAGATACATTCTGTTGAATTTGATTTCACTTTTAAACGATCACCATTCTAGTCGTTGATGTTCAAGGTTTTAAGATATCCAAAACTACATTTGTTCCGAAGGACCTAGCCGTTTACAATGGTTCAAAAGTCTCACATTACATTTTTAAACCTCCATATCCCATTACAAAACTGGAATTTAGAAAACAAGCAACATGGTTAATCAATAATCATCACTGCATCGATTGGTGCGAAGGATTTACTCCAGCATTTACTTTCGGGGATATTCTTCGCCGTTTAACTCAAGACGCTGACAATATATATGTCAAAGGACGTGAGAAGGATTACTACATAAGACAGTTCATCAGTAAACCGGTGATTGAATTTAAAGAACAACCATCGTTACAGAATATGCTACCATCTTATTTTTACCACACTAAGTCGTCTTGTATTTGTGCTTTACCAAATGTATATTATTTGTATAACCTTTATGTAATGGGATAATTTTTTAAATAAAAAGACCCCATAAGCATAACAAACTTTATTTTAATACTTGATTTATAATATACAATGATTTAGAAATATATAAGTTTAGTATTCTCGAAAACATTCCTGATAAATTCTACATCTGTGCTTATTATCTAATATAGTTGAAAGTATCTCACGATATTGCTCGATTCTTCTGTTAAAACGTATTTTATCTAATAAAACTGTTTCCCAATTCCCTTTTCGCGCTTTCCAATAAGCATATGAGACTGTGTTATCATATAGTGAACTTGATTATTATTTTCGTTAAATGTTACCTTTGAAGACATTGCTATGTTTTTCATTTACAGCTTCTTGGTTAGACTCCTCTGTGTCGTCTTTATTATCCTCTCCAACATCCAAGAAATATGGCGCAAGTTCGTGTGTAAATTCCGTTAAATCTGCACTGCAGAGTTCTTGTATAAACAATTATCACAAGATTTACCGTCCGTGTAATTATCACAAATATTGTAACCTTTTTGGTACTTTTTACTCAACGTTTTACAATATTCTAGACTACATTCCCAATACCTATATACGGATTGATGTTCTGCATCATATCGTAATTTCTCAAGTTGTTCGATCAATCTCTTGACGGCTGCTTTCGTCCAGTGTTCGGCAGCGTAGAACATCCACATTGTATATAAATGATTGTAAATAGTATTTTACTTGCTAACACTATTCTGTCGTAAGATTAGGAGAAACACTGAATAGAAGATTTTGTAAGATTCAAATTTCTATCAATCTTCTCTGGAAAAGAATGTAGTATTTCTAACATCAATCAAACACAACATTCACAACGTAAATCTTTACACTGTTCAATTATGATTAGAGCATTCGCATGTGGATCTCCTGATAACTATATGCTACTTTTGATTAAATTTTCATAACACGCTTTACATTCAAAGCAGAGTCAATACTGATAATCTTTGTTCTAATAGTGGAAATAAAGATTGTAGTTCCATGACCGAATTTCATCCATAAACGACGTCTTCAATCTTAAGAATTTTATTACGTCCAATTGTTTCAAAAAATATTAACTTTGATGCTATTTTGGTTGGAGTCCAGACTTTATTGTTAGTCTAAAAATACTTAATTATGGTATTTCGATGTTCACAGAAAGATTTCCAAGCAATTTGATGAAAGATCAAATATTGATCCTTAAAATTACTTATCTTCACAACAGGAATGAAAGCACTATCTGGACAAATTTCAACGCTAACGTACTTGCTTTTAGTTTTATTTAAAAAATATAGATTTTCGCAAAATATAAAAGGTCCTCCATTCTTCTCAATATATTGCTCTTCGTTTGCCTTATTTACCTTTGCCTTGGCTTCCTGAATGATATCTTTTAAACTTTCCATTACAAAAAATATGTTATAAAATAATAATACAGTACTATATATAGTACTAATATAGTACTATTGTACTAATACGTTTGTGATTTCACACCTAACAAAAAATTTTGATAAAACCAACTTTTCTTTAAATATAATTTATTGAAAGGTGGGGATAGTAGTTAAGCTTGACCGCATAATCTAAAGGTGGGAAGAGGTTTCAGTGATTTAATCTCATATCTTAAACATTTAATTTCAGTAAGCAACAAGATGTGCATCGAGATTAACATCATTGGACACAATTATACTTTCTACAACTTTGAACAACGACTTTTATCGTTTGAAAATTGGGATGGTTAACGTTTGTCCTGTACAGTTAGCGAAATCTGTTTTTTTTATGCATGTCAAGATGATAGCGTAACATGTTTCTATTGTGATATAAATCTACATAAATGGGAAAAAGACGATAATCCGTGTTTGGATTATCTCAGATTTTGCAATAATTGTAGGTTTGCAAAACTAGAACACCGTACTCGTGGTTACGATACAGTGCATTAACGTTCGAGAAGTTGACATTTAAGGATGTCTCGATACTCCTTAATACTCTTCGTTCTTATAAGTTTGTTCCAAGTAACTTTGCTCTACACACATGGAAATTCCATAATACAACGCATTCAACAAGATGTGATGGAAGGTACGAAAATGCTAAACGCAGCAGCAAATAATGTCAGTGATGGTACCATTCTTGTCAGTAACATAAAATTATTGTGGCCAAGTAGTGCAATTGAAGTTAAATTGCTTAGAAATAAAACCAATAAAGATTGTTGTTTGAATGATATGCTATTTGGTACATGACTACTCAAATTTTTTTTGTATTTTAATATAATAATTTATATTGTATGGTATTCAAATAAATAAGACCTTATTACGTTTTCAAGAATATTTTAACACTTATGCTTTTTATATAGTTGTTTGTAGTATTTCAATTACATGGAAAATTATATTTATATTGTATGGCATTTAAATATATAAGAGGAGTATTATGACTACAATAAAGTTTTTATAAATTAGTCTTGTTTTAATTTGTTTATTTAATAGCTATTAATTTTAAGTTAATGCGATCGCATAATCGATATACGGGGTCATTTCCGTTCAGTGAGCAAAGCAATCATGACATGCAAAAGGATATGACCGAACACGGATCCGTGACCTACAATAGAATATGACTGAACACTGACCCTAGAGTAACTTAACCTTTACCGAAGCAAGTAGTGGAAGGAGGAGGAGGTTCTAAAACCCCCATCTCACCCTACTTTCCGAATTCTCCATTTTCACGGTTTTCTTGAAATCGGCTGTAACGATTTTTTTAAACGTAATATATTTCTTAGCTACTTAATTTAGTTTTATACTAACCAAGGAATTTCTTTAATAAATTTTTGAAAATCGAGTAACCGGAAGTAGTTGGAGTATTAGTTCTGAACAAAATATCTCAAAAGTAATCATCATATGAAATTCAAAAATTATATTTAAGTTTTATATCTTACATGCATAATACGGCAACCATTTAGTTAAAATCGAATGACCAGAAGTGCCACTTTATTCTTGCGATTTTCAAGTTTTTTGCGATATTTTTGAAAAATTTTTTAACAATTTTTTTGAAACTTGCTACAGTTCTTGTATCTTTGACATCCTTTTACGAGAACTTAGAGGTTTTCCTGAAAAAATGCGTTGAATAGAGTTATCAGAGAAAATCCCTGGAGTTAATCAGGGTTTTGTGTGTCTAGTAACTTGTGTGGGTGACCGTTAGAACTAACTTTCCCCAAATATATGTAAAAAATATTTTAATCATTTGTGGACATTTGCATATTTGTATATTTACGTACGTAAGAGAAAGTCGTATGTTGTCTCACACTAGATTTTTTAATAATTTGTTTAACAATTTTAATAGTGGGTAAAATGTTTCGTCTTGTCTATTAAATGCTCAATTGTTATCAATAGTTGGCGGAAAGACATCTTCATACCAATAACTGTAAATACTGTAGACACGTATGAATTTACTTTTAGGTTCTTCCTACTAACTTTAATTGTTGTATTTGTAATTAATTTCAGTTAAAACTAAAATTATTCTTTGACTTTTATTTGAAACTTTCACCGTATCTGTTACTATGTAAAAGTATGTATACATGTTAATAAATAAAATTTTCTAGAACAGCTACAAGGTTACTATTTGGTGCGGGATTCCAACTTTGTAATTATCGGATTTATTTCTTTGCGAGAATCAACACACAGTAACAGTGACTTCAGGGCGTTGTCTTTAAACATTTTAAAGTATTTTAGGTTCTGAAGTAACCCGATTAGGACTGGAGAATAAAGAATAATCGTTTCAACAAAAAGGCGCGGCAAGTCATACCGCAAGACATGCTTCAATGTTTTAAGAAACGCGTGTCGCGGCAATCTAACTTCATAACAACGGTACCAATTAACAACCCATATTATGGCTTCGGAATTATTTTATTTATGGAGTGTTTTAAATCTTGAGTTTGTAGCAATAAGCTTCACATACTTGACGATTTAAAAAACAACATAACAAGAGAAACCAAAGCAGTCATACTTTTGGAGAGAGTGATAAATAGTTTTCCATCTATGTTGGCAAGAATATATTCAATATAGTGGCTGGCATTTACGTAATGTAATTTTTAAAAATTAGTTAGATGGCAATAAATGACGTGCTTGTTTGATCTAATTATGTCATGTGATAAGGTTATACTTACCTATTGAAGACCGTTAAAACTCATTGACGCATCCGAAACGATAACAGTTCTCTTGTTTTACATTCTTTTATTTATCCATTAATAAATACATTTTTCTAAAAGTTGCTATAATTACATGTTTTGAATTTAATTTCTAAAATTTTTAGATATTGAAGTATGCTCATTCAAATTTTCCTTCTGTTCTATATCCCTTTTCAAGTGTACCAAATTATTCAGCTTTAACAAGTTAAAAACTTTGCAACCATTTTACCTTAAGTAAATATTATTAGAAACAATCTGAAAAAGAAAACAATTAATCTATCTGATCCAGCTTTATTAGTTAGTGAAAATAGACAAAGTATAGTACAAATAGTACAAACTAATACATGTATAGAAATTATTTTCCACAAAGTGTATTCAGTCGAATACATTTAAAATATAAAATCCTTACACATCTTTAAGTACCAAAATAAACATTAAATTTTACAATGCAGTAGGTGTACATTAAACACTACATTTTTATTAATACTAATTCTATTTTACTAATCAATATTGACTTCAGAGCTGCCAGTGTACAAATCTCTCTAAACCAATAAATAGCTAGTTAATTAGGTAGGCTTTAGCCTGTACTAATGGCCAATTTCACTTAGATCTTATAATAAACATGTAACACCATTTAGTGATAGTGCAATCCTTTTGATTTTGAAAAACAGACTTATTTAGAATTTAGAAGAATTGATGGAAAGATATATATTTGAAGATACATTTTATTTAGTATATGTATAACACAAATTGAGTTATTTCAAATTTGAGCAATTTTCTATAGATAGAACAGGTATCACTAAACGGTGTTAGGTATAAAGTGCTTTTCTATTTTAGAAAAGTTTCTATCAAAGTATCACATCGAATGAAAACAAATTGAAGCAGGCATTTGCCTCAAGTGCACATATAGTCTACCATATATGCGTTTCTAAATGCTTCAACAGATATTTTCTTTAGGTATGTATATTTTTAGAAAATACAACATCAAAGGTGTATAGTACCAATTACGCATTGATGCTTGCATACAATCTATCTTTATTGGACAGGATAGCAGAGGATATGTTTATGATATGTTCCGTTGCAAATAAATTAGATAATATATAGCTCTATAGTTTATAAAATATCTACTCACTAATATAACTAAAAACCTCCAGAAACGTTATGGATTTTTCATCTCTTACTTTGTATAAATATATTATTAAATTGTTTACGCATGTAGTACTGACAACTGTTTGAATTTTTGTATCTGGTTAGGTTAATAAATAAACAGATGGTTTAATATGTTATGTTTTTAATGTTTGAAGTACTTGTGATGTACGTAGTAAAGGGGAAATTTCTTAGAACGAATGCCGCAAAGCTATTTCCTTGCCGGTCGTCCCATAATGTCATATGTATGAGTTGTTGCTACACATCAGGCTTGTATAGCATTTTTTGAGCATTGATTTGATATGATCACTATGATGAGATTTGAAGCATCTTTCAAAATAAGTTTTTAAAATTTTAGTTTTAGGTACTCATGGATTGTATTTTGTATTCTTCTGAAAAAAATCGACCCTAAACATGTCTCGAATTAATAAGGAAGAAATATTTTGTTCGAGGAACCCTTCTGGTGGGATGTGCGGAAAAATTTACTTCCACCTAACAATTTGCAAATAGTTTGAATGAAAACTCTTAATAGTAATAATTTTAAGGATCGCATTCCCGTTTAGAGAAATCTATCTATTATTTCTAAATTTTTCCTAGCAACTGAAATGGTCAGTCCAAAAGAGTGAAGGTACTTGGTTTTATTTAAAAGTTTAAACGTAGATCTGGGTGTCTTTATTGTAACGATATAAAATCTTAAACGAACAGTGCAATTTCAGTGCTAATAATATAGAAAAATTGAATATTTAATTCAAATTATTATGATATCAAAAGCTCTACAGTTAAATATTTTTATTATACACAAGTTAAGAATTTAATATTGGTAAACTCTTAAGCTTGTTTTAGGTTTAGGTTTGAATCTTACATTTTTAGAGTTGTTATACTATATTTTATAAATATGTGTTAGTTGATTAAAAAACAATTCAAAAATGAATGTTTTAAAATCTTTAGATTATCAATACTGCATGTATACCCTGGTGACCGATAGTGTTTTGAAACATTTTATCAAAATTAAAATTTTTCTTACGTTTATTATAAATTAAATGATTCAAATTAATTAATTAGTGATTATCAGAACACACGTTTCCTTGTGTTGATTAATACATTGTATCGGCATTTATTTACTAGAAACCTTAAGATAAGGTTACAAACTATATATATTCATTGATATATTTAGACTTCAACGTTTTAAAATAATTACTAAATATATTATGGTATTTTATTTATGAGTATAAATAATTACGTATATGACTTATTGTATTTGTTTTATACAAATTAAAACTCTTATGAATAAGATCACTGCATGTTATAAAAAATTGCCTTTATATTCAAAAGTTTTAACTATGAGTTATTAAAATTTAGAAATGGGCTCAATTTGTTATTCATTTTATCCTTTATTATTGTATTCAAGAATTCTGTAATTACTATACTCTTCATGTGAGTAAAGCTTACTTCTTCAGAAGATTAGAGCAAAGTAGTCCTTGAATGTATCTCCATCTTTAGATTGGATTGTCAGGACTTTCCTGTTTAAGATTTTGTAATTATATTAAAAAAGCGTAGAAAATTAACAGCAATGAAAAATGAATATTATTATGTTTAATTTTAGATTATTTCAAAATTATACTAACAATAAAATAGCAAATTATAAATATCTACTGTAGAATATTGTCTGCAGCTTTAAATAGGTAAAAAATTAAATATGGAATCAAACGCCGCAGAAAAAAAATCATTTATTAAAAAATCTAAAACATAATCAAAGGCTTTAAATTAACTCAATAGCTGAACAAAAATGCCTGAACCAATACACTCAAACAAACGCAACGATCTTCGTTGTTTGACAACGAAGCTAGCCATTTTTTTCGCAACGTTGCGTTCATTTCAGTTTATTGGTACAGACATTTCTTGTTTAGTTATTGAGTTAATTTATAGCCTTTGACTATGTTCCAGATGTTCGTTTTTTTGCAAAGGCCTGTTCGCCACTAATTAATAATTATTTTTATTTTAGCGGCGTTTAAATGTATATTCAGATTTTGGTAACCGATTATAATTTACACACATATTTCTTTATAATTTAGGTTCAGGCGTTTTTAAGAGCAAAATTGATTTGATATGAATTGCTTGTATCCAGCCGTAATAGTTAATACAATTTTGTAACTTGTACCCTGTATAATTTGATTTCAGCTTAATAAAACTGTTTTGAATATTAAGGTAATATGTATCAGTTTATTCATTCCGTTACTTACGTATTCCTAAATTTTCTCTTTAAGAAACAAATAAAAGTTAGGAACATGTTGGTGCAAGTTGATTAATATAGAGAAGTTGTCCGGAGAGTTTATTGCGCAATCTACTTTATATAGATTTTGGATATAATTGTTTAGAGAAACTGCAAATTATATAAAGAAATGTTTTTTTGCCAAAAAGCAACAGTGTTATAACAAACACCATGTATAAAGAACGCGTGTTACTCAAAGAAATTATCCAGAAGCGGCCTGCCAGACTTGAAGACGAATGAAAAATGTTGCTACGTTCATTGATAATGGTAGAGTTATGAGTGTGACAATGTATGATATATCTGAGACGTTTTATAGTATTAATTTTATTACATTTTCTCTCATTCCGCTCTAAAATCTATAAAGAAGGAGGCGGTTTTATAGATATCAACATTTGCTTTTTCAAGAAAAACTACACTGATTCCGGCGGGGAATACGAACTAGCTGCAGCATACATTTAAATACATCTAAGTAGACCTACGAAAAAGGAACATTTATATTATTTCAAGTTCCTGGTACCGAAATAGGCTGCTATACGGATAACTTGACGACTCTTTGGGCTATATCGGGAAGTATGGACAAGTAGAGGCGTGAATGCGTTGGGAAGGACGGGATTAGGCATAAGTGGAATTACTGTCCTAAAATTTTCCTCACGGTGACCTCGCTAATCCAGGAAATCAGAACTGACGACCCTAGGAGTAAAATCCAGGCCCTTACAAACGCTGTCGTAGTGTTAATTGCTACTACTCAATTTTGCACCAATTGGATTAGATTCACTGTATCGTTCCTCAAATCTGGTCTTAAACAACGTCAAGTGGATTATTCTTGAGATGTATTACTTCTCACAGTTAGTTGGTTTCTGTGCGAAAAAACTAGAAAACGTTACGGACAACTCGAAAATGTTGGTGTGATTTGTAATTGTGAAATACGTATAAAAATAAGAAGTGGTTCTTATTAATAGCTTATGTTTAATAAATTCATATAAAGATTCTATTGAAAATATTATATCGTTTCTAGAAGTTTATTTTACGTGTTCCTACAACTATAATTTCAGGCCGATTAACTACTTGCTAGACGGTGTTTCCCAAATAATTACATTTTGATGAATTTGTTATCTAGTGCGTATTTTTTCTTCATTTTGAATATTTGAAACACCGTCCTATAATTTTAAGGAACTCTTGCTTATATGTATGATATGTAAAGTGATATGTCAGATTTTCGGTGCAACAGTATCATTGAAATGCTGCGTTTAGACTAATTAATTTTTACATATAAACAGCTATTCTCTACAAGTATAAAGTAGTTCATAGTAATTATAGGCACTAATCTAATTAGGCTTAGATGGTACAGTAAAGCTACCACCATTTTTTGTTGATTTTAGGCCAATCAGCGTAACGCAGTTATATAGAATTTGAAATGTGGCTTTAAGTAATTTTAAAATATAATTAAACCAAATAGCGTAGTAAGCTTTTGTATTCTTTTATATTAACGTCACGATTATTGGACCATCACCAACTTTTTAAAATAAATGTAAATGTCAATACGAAGCGTATAGACAGTGAGCAACCAGCAGCCCAAAAAAAGCCGAGTGCACTTCGTTAAGCTGGTTTTTTAGAATTTATTGTACATATTACAATTGACAAGTGAGTGGTGTTGGACAGATACTTGCATAGATATGATAAAAACGTACGCATACAAACTTACATACGCACATGCACACACACGGACTTACATGTTTTTGTACAGCGACTTTATTCATACCTACTCCATGTAAAGGTTATACAAATTATATATACCTATTTCATATATTTCTGTATACTTTTATTAAGCCGACGCGAAGGTTCAAATATTATACCTTACTTACAAGTTAACAGTTTTTAATTTAATAGTATAACAACAATGTCAGCCGTATTTATAAATTTATGCATTGATAACGTATACAATAAAGTATGTAGTTGTTTAAATATAAATACTAAAACTCTGAAAAATTAGGCAATCAAAATATTTACGCAGGTTAAGGGAATTGGTCATTTTTGTTAGTAGAGAATTATCTCACTGTCTTGCAAACATTATCCGGCATATTAAATAATACAAAAAACGTTAACCTCAATCTTTATTTGAGCGGGAATAAGCGAATTGTGAAGCTGATAAAACATTACAAGGTTTTTTGATTTATTTGTTTCTCAGAAACTATTGCAGCAATAATTACTTCCAAGGGAATTACAATTAACTTTAATAGACTGAAGCTTAACCAAAACAGCAAGGACTGACTTTAGGTATTTTTTTTTTACGATTTAATTTAAATCAGCAATGGGCTTTTCTATTTATAATGGATGTTTATTTGCGAACAAGTTCATTGTTTTTTTAAATAAACTCAATTCTCCTGTTTGAAATTACAATTTAATATTGAATTTTAATCAATTTTAGAAAAATTGTTTTTAAATATATTTACACAAATTTAAAAAATTTTCATCATTAGATTTAAGATACTAAACAAAAACAAAACGGGGTTTGTAACTAACACGAAGTGTTTTGGATATAATTATATTCCAAACTGATCATTACGGGAAAAGTTTCAGTTATTGTGGATTACTTTTGATTGTGAGTATATAATGTATAGTTATATACAGGAAGCTATTAGGCTAAACGATTCTAGTTAAAATAAATGTAAGAGTGTGTTTTACAAGGTCATCGCAAATTATTTTAAATCAGGAGACTCAAGAGTTTATAACTAAATTAGAAGTTGTAATGAAACGATAATTAAATAAATTAATATTTCTACCTTCTAATATAGTTATTAAGTTCTTATTTGCATTAATACTTTCTCATAAAGCTATGCCCCTCAAAGACACTAATGACTTTTTAAACTGGGAGAATTTTAATTAGGATTTTAGAAACAATTGCACATACGTTTCATGGTTTCAAATATATCCATAGGTCTCGAAAATAAATGGAAATACCACAGTAATAATAGTTATTCTCCATAAAATTAGCTACATATTGTCAAAAATGTTGGGTGTTATAATTAATGATTTTTTTTCTAATTTCTTTGACTAAATGTTATCAATTGTGCAGTTTTCCTTCGAAATGGTTAGTTAAAAGATATATATATATATATATATATATATATATATATATATAT
>JAHWXV010433541.1:0-10972 GCA_024586415.1 Phrixothrix hirtus
GACCGTTACAATTATTGTTTCCAAAATAAACGTAGGCAATAATCTAATAATTTGTGGACACTATTGGCATATGTGGCATATGTGGGTAAGAGAAAGTCGTGTGTTGTTTCACACCAGATTTTTGTATATTCTAATCCCTTCTTCACCGTGCCCACAGACTAGAATGGAGCAACTAAAGAGCGAATTGGGAACAAGGGCGGCATCAAATTGTATTCAATGCCGAGTTACAGAATAGCCCATTTAAGTTCAGAAATGCTGTAGGGTAAAATATGTCAAATTTAATGGTCGCTAATCCATTATTTTTGTCTGGATTTATAATACTGAAAAAAGGAATGGAGATCGTACTTCGAAATCCGATAGATAGAAGGGATATCTGCATGTGATGAGGCGATGTTAGTGCACCGCTGGTTATAAGAATCGCCTGGTTTTTCAAATTACAATTTATTGCTTCCCTTTTCATATTGTAACATAACTGAAATAAAAGAACAACTTATAACTAGGATATATGCATATTTGATTTAATAAAATAGCCCTTTAATAGAATAGTTGGTATAATGAATCAAAATAATCGTTACAATATATAATCTTTGTATGAAAACTTGGTTTTACAGGCAACTAATATGGTTTGGACTAAATTAATGGTGAAATCTGCAATCTGAAATTATTATTTACACTATTAATGTTTAAAAAGTTTTAATTGCATTTCTTAGCAAATATCTAGATAGCATTTGTAAAATAAAATCTATTAATAAAAAACTAACTGTAAAAGCTCTGTACACCTAAGCGATAATATGGTTTGACGGTCGGATCCAATTTTAAATAAGCTTGATGTGATAATATCCTAAACAGGACAGGTTAGCGCATACTGTACGGTGCAGTGAGGCCCCAGAATTTTGAAGACGGCCTCAATATTAATTCCTTAGAGAGTTTACATCGAACTGGTGTTAATTTGATAGTCTTGAATATACGGTAGGAAACGGGATACACTATAGACACATAGATTTAAATAACCTGAATACGATAGTAACGATATGCGCAGTGAATCTGACGCACGGGTACTTAACGGAAATGCGTCCCCACTGTCTTAAGTCTTAAGATCAACTAACTCAAAAACCGGCAATCTTAACAAGGAGTACGATATTCTATTCTTCAAGGAATTTGCCGATATCATAGAACTATATTTATTACGGGGAATTTTATGGAACATTTACAGCTAGAAGCCTTAGTGATATTGCAACAGTTTGTAATATTTAATCACATGTTCCGGAATTAATTAACGAATTAAGGTTAAATTTATTTAAATAATACGGAATGATAAAAATTAACAAAATGTTGAGCACAAATCCACTAGGGCATTCTTGAAATTAAAAATAAAATGGTGTACGAAATATATCTACAAGGTATAGCTTAATAATGATAGATCATTTATTGTTAAAAATCAAACGTGAAGAAGGCTTGTTGTTCTGAAATTTTATCTATCTCTGAATAAGTCATGCGCTGAGGCTTATTCGTTGTTAAAAATGGCTTGTGTGGAATCTGTCCTCTAGAGTACTCTTCGTGAGTTGTATCAAATGTTCAAAGATGAAAAATAGTCACCATTGTAGGGTTCCAACCACAACTCCATCGGAAGCAAATATCAACACTTCTGCAGTGATTGTACAAGAAAATCGATGAATCAACGTTAGAGGTGTTGAATATTCCATTAGGCTCCTACCATACTTTGGCAACGGAAAAACTGCACGTGAGATGAGTTTGTACGCGGTTTGTTCTGAAGCTCCTACTTCCGGTCAACGCAATGTTCACAGTCACGTTTTCGTGGATCAAAAAGAATGCTACAAGAAAACGGCGAAGCATTTCTTTCGAGGGAAATAACTGGTGATGAAACTGGAGTTGAGTGTTTGGGCTCTCAGAATAAGCAACGAAGTTCGACGTGGTAAACGCCAGCGTCACCAATGGCAAAAAACTAAAATGGTGGCATCTGCTAGTAAAGTCGCGATTACTTCACTATTTGATGTGCAATTAATGATTTATCAGTATGTTGTTCCACTACACATAACAGTACAGGACAGTATTATAAAATCTTGAAAGGACTATCTCTGGTGTAAATAACCGCATTTCCATGCACTATTACAGATATTACAATATGATAGCGCGCGACACAACGCAGACTTGATCATTGAACATCTCACCAAAATTAAAGTGAAATGTATACTCCATATACCCTCTCATGACCCTTTCATTTTCCCAGGAGACAAGATGCGCACACACAGAACGCGTTTTCAGTCTTCATAGTAAGTGATAGATGCTGCGCAGGAGGCCGTGCACAACTTCTGCTAAGGAACAAATAGATTTCAAACAATGGAGACAACTATAAAAAATACCATCAGTATTTAGACGATAAATAAAGTTATTGATTGTGACCATTGAACAGTGATTGTAACTAACAAAATGCATACTTATGAACTGTTAAATCATTTTTGCTTGATTAATATGTATCATACTTCACGTTGGATGCGTTAAATGTAGGCTCGGGATTTATTGGTATTAGGAAACAGGTTCTATCACCTACTAAATTAGCTCTTTGAATTGGTTAGTCTAGAGGATGGAATATGTGGAATACTAGCCATTACTATCCAATGACCTGAGGTAATCTGCACTTTGTCATAACATCGGAGAGTTTGTGACGGAGTATTCGTCGATGTCGGTTAGATAGTTTTCACTATTCAGTCTTAATAGTTTCCTGAAGAAAATTTTGGAATTTTATTTGGCATATTTAAAATCACGATCATCTTTGTTAGTAACTATTAAGCAGTGAAATAAATTATAAATGGGGCATTAACAAACAATACTATGCTGGCTACGAAACCGTAGGTTATGCATTTTCTCTGACTTTAAATGACATAATTAATGTAATTGTATGAAAAACATAAATAATTACTGTTCGCTAAGAGACTGCAGGTTTAGACTTAACTTTGATGTAGGTTATTCATGGCTATTCTGAGGATTTTTAGGATGTTAGTACGAACTGTATAACATTTATATTATTTGAAGGTCTTAACTTGTTTAAGCGATATATTTGTTGAATTACAAATTAGATTTCTCGTTAAAGTATAAGAACGTATTGTGTATCAATAATTGCAAAATGTAAGTTCAAACTAGATACAAATTATTGATGATATTAACAACATTAAGGGGAATAGCTTACATTATATTCAATATTTAACAAAGTTTCTTCTATCGCCTGTTTATTAATAAACATTCTTAATTTTACGTTTTAGTATATTACGGTATAAAATCGGTAAGTACCTTATAATACATAGAGAAAAAGTTGTAAAAACGAGACCCGAAGGGTTGCAGTTTGATAACTCTCGAGACCTGTTGTACTAAGGTACTTAACGATGATGTGTCGTACAATATTTTTGCGATAACAACAGCTATCGCCTAATTACGACAATTAGATATCAAATCTTTACTCCGTTCATAACAGTGCTAATACCGTTATGAACTATAACGTAGTATAGTCGTGACGTTCGGGAAATATACCAGAAAGTGACAATCAACACAGGCGGTACAAAAACAGGTCGGAAGCGCAAAGAGTTAGTTTTCAGAATTAAGTAATTTGGCGAACCTTAACGAGGAATCTCGTGTTGACGTCATATCAATTAACACTCTAATTTGAACTTCTTACAAGATTATGATCCAATTTCAATTCTGACCCCAATTTAAGTCCAAACGGTTGTTACAAACTACTTTTTTGCGATATCTTCCACCACTTGGAGATAAACAGAGAGCAAATGTGTATCCAGAACTCTTTCTACAAAACGGGTTTGAAGTTTAATAAAGAAGTTCTGATACCTTATATGTATTATTTACAAGAAAATATAATAGGCCACACAAAAATAGGACCGGCATGGAACTACATGGATCCTTGTGTACTCCACCTTAGAATTGCTCTCGTACGTACCTTGTTTTTGGGTGTCGTACGTAACAAAACCTGCATTAGATTATTTGGGAGGGAAAGGAAAAGAACTTCTGATTTTTTTGTTAAATTTATTTAATCAAATTAAAACAGAATTTTATTTTTAAAATTAATTATCCAAAATGAAGCAATTAGCATTTGTTCAATGTACGTTTTTAGAAGAGTTGATTAAAACACTTACAGTTAATTTTGGTTTTGTAATTACTACGATTTTAAAATACAAGTCTTCCTTCTGGCTATTCAATTTCCAGCTCAGCTGTGTTTAAAAGAATTTACGTCCTTTTTAAGTAATCCAATTCAAACTTGCGGTCTTGTCTTCAAGATTTGCGCCTATGAACATTAGATGTGATTTTCCTGTCACCTTATGAAAATTCGGAAACTTTAATGATTGCCATGACCTACACATACGTGACACAAATTGAATCATTTACATCTTATATTTTCAACGGACCTTACAACTTGGCTTCGCTTGATTGATTCACCAGCGATACTCACGCACAAGCAAAAAGATGAGGGGAAATTGTGTCCTCCGATCTTATATTAACATTAGAATATCCTACTAGTGTGTTTTCTAACCAAAGGCTGATTCCAGATTTTAAAATGTTTGGTTTCATATGTGAAATAACGAACGTTACATTTCTGTTCAAATCGAGATTTTTTTCTTTGCATTTTACAGCTTAGGCCCCGGTTTTCTTTTTATGGTCGGCAAAAGGTGCTTCCCTTTGGCGGTACCTTTACTCTAAGAGGCTTTATGTAAAACGTTTCATTGTATAAGTCCGCTTTACTTCCCGATGTTTTGAAGTTGGTCTTGTTACACAAGTTTTAAAACTCACGCGCGGGCACTTTAAAACTTGTAAACTCATAAAACTTTTATAATCTGTGAAACTTAGTTTAAGCTTAATACTACTTGTTACTTTATATTACAGCAAACTTATTTTAGAAATATAAACTAAATGATAGTTTATTTAAATTTCTAATGTTAAAACACGTAATTATTTGCTTATTAATTATGGTGTCTAACATTATCTTCTTTAGTGCCTACTAGGCTTGTCGAAAATGCAAGTAAGAACGTTGCGTGGCAGAATCCAGCTCCCTCATCTGTTCGATATTGTCGATTAGTTTCTATAGAATTCTCAAAAGCAACTCCAAAAAAAACAAAAAGTGTGGTTAAAAAGATTGAAAAACAAATCCAGTGACTTTTACCTTCATCTGTTTTAATAAACGAAAAATTGTTTTCAATAAGACGTGAACTTCTTTTTACTATGATAGATGGAAAAGTTGTTCAAGAGTTAAAAAATACTCTATCTGCTTCTACTTGTATTGCATGTCTTGCAAAACCAACTGAAATGAACAATTTAGAACGTGCTCAGAAGACACTTGAGAATAAAGAAAGTTATAGATTTGGACTTTCAACTTTACATGCATGGATTCGTTTTATGGACTTACTTCTGCATATTTCATACAATTTATCGTTTAAAAAATGGTCAGCAGTTACAGCGGACGACAAAAAAGAAAAATAAGTTTAAAAGCGGTATGTTTAAAACGATTTTAAACTGAACTACTGTCTTTGTTCGATTTTATTAATGCATATTCAATATTTCTTATGTTCTCGAATGATTGTTATAATTTTGCAATAGTTCTTATACTGTATTGATTTTACATGAATGATTATTTTAATTATACCATTAACACTGTGAAGCTTATAGATGGCTTTACTGTTGGCTGTAATAACTAATAAAAAAGCCATCTATTTGTGGTCAAGGAAATGCGGTTTTGCCCCATAGTACGATGTCGCGAATCGAACCGCTAATAGCTTATAAATTCTATCATTGAAAATAATCAAGCATATTCAGGATCAACCACGTATGAACCCTATACAAAACAGGGCACGTATGAAACCATCCCTTAAAAAGACACACTCGACACCATGTGGTCTGGTACGTGCCTTGTTTTCCGGGTCCCTTATGTGCCCTATCATAACTTGTTTTCCAAATATGTGAATTTTAAAATAGATAAAATAAACTGGAGAAGTACGTTACAGCACACCATACAATATTATTGTAAAATAGTTACTTACCGTATTTGCTATTTTTTGAATATTCCACAACAAGTAAGTCGATATTCCTATCATACCTACGGTTCTCATTTCCAATAAAGAAATGAATTTGCTGGAGTATCCAGTAATTCGAGCAACTAAAAATATATAGCAGTTAAGTATCATCGAGCTTAAAATAAAAAAGAACCAGAAAAGGAATGCTGGTCTAAAATTTCTACATAAATGCATATAATTCATATATATAGCTGAGTGCAAACGTTGTTGGCCTTGTAATTGATTTTTAAACTTGTTGTATTTATGTAACAATCTTGGATTGTGGATGCAATTAATATTTCGACCGCTTAAGAAGTTATTGTGATATTTCATCATTTCATTGATTGTTCTCTGACTGCTCTTAAATATGTTACGGATAATTACCAGTTCTAAGTTAAAATCAAAAATAACCACCACTTCAATGAATCCAACTACAATACATATTGGTCGCCGAATTGTTGTCCAGCTATAAAATTGATCATAAGTCCGAGTTACTGTAATTAAAGAAATCGCAGCAACCAATGCGGTCATAAAAGTTATATATATGTAGGCTATCCATCGAATGTTTGAAATTGTGTTTGCACTTAAACAGGTACCTACGCCGTACAATTTTGAATTTTCTATTATTTTAGCCCATCCCCTTAATGCCGCTACTCTAATTTTATTTCTTACTGCCTCGTTTGTAATAGCAATTAACCCGGAAGCTACATACAACGTTTCATTAATTTGTTCCATTACTACCATTTTCGATTGCCTGACGGTTATTAGCAAATACAAATACCATATAATTATAGCCAGGAGTATAATACAAATAATGTAAGAATGTATGAGGCCCAAAAATGAGGACTTAAATTCTGATGTTCCCGAAAAGAGTTTTGAGTGATTACATTTATTTGATATAGGAAGCATTCCGAATAATCTACCGTATTTTATGATGGGATTCAAAGCACAAGATAAACAGTTTGCCAAAACTTGTTTACTTTTCAACATTTTAATTTGCATATATCAGTACGTTTATGCAATGCTGCTTGGTTTATTAAGTATTTTATAAATGGGTGGCTATGTTAATATTTTGACAGTACGTAACAATTTCAGTATACACGATTTATTTATTAATTTCTACATTAATGATATGTCACCACACTGTAAACTCTAAAATAATGAAATGACAATTATTATAAATGAGTTGTTTAATATATACGGTATTATAATCTATATTTCATTATTCCTAAGATTAGATAATTAATTTTTAAAATTCAATCACTAAAATTTGTCCGTGATATTTCTACATTTATAATTTTTTAATTATGCATGGGTATTATTAATCAATGATAGCATTTCAAAAATTCTAGAGTCAGTTAATTCTAATCGGCACGATAAATAAAATTTTACGCTCATTGGTATAGCCAGATTCCTGCGTATACATTCGTGTGGGTTTATTGTTCAATATAATGGAACTTCAAGTTGATGCTACAGCAAATTGCACTATAATAAATGATAGCTTCATTAAAATTCTTGATGGGGCGACTGTCTATAAGTTTAAGTATTAGGAGAAAACTCTTCGTCAACATATTAGGAATTAGCCTATGAGAAAGAAATAAAAATAAATTTTAAAAAATTTATGGAAGTATAATTCTAAAGGCAGCAGGTCGCTAAACAGCATAAAATTTAGGGATTATCGTAAGATAGAGGTTAACCACACTAAAAAATAATTAACAATATCGTAAATTAATATGTTAAAGACTATTAGTTTCACTAAAAATTAATATAGCTTGCCTTAAACGAGATTTTTAGATTAGTAAATACTAGCTATGGTCGGCAGCTTCGTTCAATCAATCAACTACAGGAAATTGTAGAATCAGTTAAAACTTCTCTCCCACACATGCTTATTACAGCTTCGTTTTTTATCATTTTGGTGTCACGATATATACTGTAACAAAATTAGAAATACCAATAATTTTGTAGAAGGTTCTAGAACATTCCTGAAGTGAAACTACAATAAACTACAATAAGTGATAAAATCACAAATGCATTATTACTGTAACTTATATCTGAATAAATTCATGGTTGCAGCAATGAGACATGTCATTCGGATTTATTATAGCAACACGCTGATCAATATTATTCATTACTAATCTAGGGTATTTCCAAAACTTTCCCATTTCCTTAGTTATAGTTTTTCTCATATTCTTGTGTTGCTAAGTAGCTGTTAAATAAATATAAATATAAACGATTATTATTAGTGTACAAAGCGTTCCATTTTCTATGTAATTGCAGGATACCTTGAAAACGGGAAAAGATATAAAAGAGGTGATTATGCATTCCTATACAACTTTTTCGAGAAAACTTCATTTGTGTAAAACGTTTTTTAATATCTCGATTGAGACGGAAGGTACAGGGCGATTAATAAAATTTTCTAGAAAATTAATTTAACAACAGAATTATTTCAACAAAAAGCCAAATCTCTTGGTCGGCTAGGTCACTAGATCTAACAATTTTAGTTTTTTTTGTGTGGGAATTTTTAAAAATCTTGTATACAAGAATCGTTTTGAAAATATTCAAGAATTGCGTACTGTTGTCGCAGAAGGTTGCAACGTTCCCGCAAAACGCCATAATAACGCAGAACGCGATTTAATGGAATTCCGAGAATTCTACGCGTTTTCGCTATATTAGTGATTCCGAAAGTGTAATTATTAAGATTGAATTAAAGATAGAATAAGGTTTAAGAAAGTGTCAAATACCGTGCGCGAGTGTACAAGTTTAGTTTAAATTATGAATAGAGAAATTACTTAATTAAAAGTTGTATTAAAAATGTTAGAACCTAATTAATAAATATTGCACAACCTGACGCAGATGTTATCGCTTACAGTCGAAAATCAGTCAAGATTGTTTCGACAATTAATAATAATTAACATAAGCAACAATCTTAGATGATTTAAATATTAATTAATTAGTAAAAACTAATTAAAATCCATTGCGAAATATTACGTCAAATTATGCAAACCAATTATTTAAAGCACATGTAGTTGTTATCTGTATTGATAAAATAACGGGCAGAGAGAACCGTAACAATTGAAGTTCGTTGAATAAAGAACGCGAACACACGTTTAAGTATAAATAAGACTTTTTCACGAGTTGAAAATCAGTCTTGGTATGAGACTTTGTACGGGTTGCCTAGCGCAAAGATCGCAAAAACTTTTCTGTAAAGTCAAGCTATGTTTTATTAATTTTTACAGTGACGCTGCCGTAACATCCCTTGGACTCGTAAAGCCTGTTAAAATACTGATTGCCGTTAACAAACCCTTAAAAGACGATGTATGCTAGAGATCTGAATACAGAAATACTAAAACGACGTTCTAACCTTTGTTGCTCTGTAACAAAGATAGACCGAGTATAGAATAACCTAACCTCGGGGATCCTCGCAACTGAATGTTTCTGGTGTTACCACCGCCGAATTAATGACGAAACCGCCTTTGGGTCGATTGCAAACAAATTGCTCTGTAACTATTTGTGAACGACGCCTAGTATCCGTCATAGCCGTCGTGCGTTGAGTTGTGTCGATAGCGGACGCACGACTACGCTGTACCGAAATCATCCGACGCTTAAGACATCCCGTCATTTTCAAATGAGTTGCTAGGTATCGGTCTGCAAACGAAGCCATCCATAGAGACGCTTAGCGTTGTACTGTTTGACAATGAAAGTCGTGAGTAGTCGCTAATGCCTTGCGTCGGACCATTCCCAGCATAACTTACACCCCTGGAGGTCGCTAAGAGCGATGCGCTCGTTCTCAGACCTTAAAGCATACTGCCGATCCTTGCATTCAAAACATATCAGGAGAGCAGGATTTGACCGAGCCTAGGAACATTGCGCCCGCCGCTTTTCCGAACACCGCAGCAATTTCATATCATCGTAGTCGTATAAGCCTCATACAAATACTGACTTTATATACATACGCGAATGATTTTAAATAATTTATTTTGTCTGCTGTCAGAAATTTATGTTTATTTTGTTGCCCGTTACCGAACTAGCGTGAGTTTCATTTTAATTTTGATTTTTATTTTCATTTATGTTCCAATTACCAATTAATTTCTGTAAATAAATTGTTACTGTTACATACATTTTTAATACTGCCGAAAACGGAAGCAATTATTAATTAAAGTTTGTAAAGGTTTAAAATTCACTCATGAATTCCCTATAAAATTAGTATTGATTTAATACATTTAGTTGGCAAATATAAATTATTGGGGTTCCGTTTGTGTGATTTCAGTCAATAGAATCCTTTATTATTTCAAGTTATTGTAAATTGGTTGAGTACCGCTGTCATGTTGGTCATGCCTACAGCGGCACTCGGTCTCGTTTCTTGCGCACTGGTTTATTCACCCGACCGCGCGACGTCTCATTTGTACGAATGCTATTGCGACTACAACACGTGCAGTTTTCGTATCGGTGCCTGACGATCTCAGGGTAAGATTACAATATTTCATTTTCTTAGGGTTTCAAATCCTATTTTTGTTTTATTTCTTTTAGTGTTAGGTTTCGGCCGATGACTGAGATTTACAATTGTTCGCCCCATGGGTCCAGGAAGTTACATCCGGAAGGGACCGTCATGTCTACGTTCCAGGCGTTCGTGACAAGGCCATCCCGGTTGTGAAGATGTCGTATGACTAGCCACAGGAATTAAATGATTAGAATTTGAGATTTTGGTAATTACTCTTTCTTGTTGCTGGTAATTTAGTTTTGGCCTTCAATTCCGATTATGGTTTTTTAAATAAACTGGGGCATAACTTATGGGTTGTAGGAAACGCCCGTTTTGTGACAATATCTCCAAGATCTGACTACGAAGATCGTTGTTACTGTTATCTTCAAGATTTGGATCCAGCTGAAAACGACCGTTTTTCTCAGTT
>JAHWXV010433558.1:0-10321 GCA_024586415.1 Phrixothrix hirtus
TGATTTTTTTTCTAAATCAAAGTCGTTATCTATTTAATCGTCGGAAAGGACAAAAACGTGTATTTTAGCAAACTTAAAAAATTCGCAACTCAAAAAGTATATTAGCTATCAAACTGAAATTTGATATGAATAATAAGAATGCCAAGTAGAACACACATAAGAAATTTCATAACATTCTGAGAACGTGGGTTGCATGCCATGGATGATTTGACATGGATTGACTCTAGTAGGTATAAAAATTTTTATCTATCTGCGTATCGAAATGAGCCCATTTCTAAACCCCCATTGGAATTGTATAATGGCCTTATTTTTCGCACGGAATATATTTTTTTAAAATGTTGGTAACATTAGTAATTAACGTTATTAAACGTCAAAATCGAATAGAAAATTGACAAAACTTTCATATTCAATTATCAAAACGTTAATGTCACCAACTATTACAAAAATCCCTAAATTAATTACGGCAAAAAAGTGCGTTTTTTCCAACATGTTTAGCAAATAGATAAAATAGTATAAAAAACTTGTTTCATAAGACATTTTATCACAGTCGTTCATTAGAAAACACGCCACTACGGGGCTCGTTTTCTGAACTTCAGCTCATGTTTTTTAATATACTATTATATATTCTTTTTAGATACTCTTAAAAACCGTTTAAGGTTTGAGTTATTTTCCCAAACAACTAAATTACATTCTTTTATATCTGCTTACGTTTTTATTTTTAAAATTAATAGTATAGCGTGACAACTTGTTTATAGGTATTTAAAGTTTCAATTTTGATTTCTAATTTTATTTTTTAACATTTTTTCTATACGTACAGTTCATTTCTGTTTGTATTCATCACAATAACATTTTAGATAAGCGTATCCTTTTTTGAAATATCGTTATAATATTGGATTTAACCTTCGAAACTTCAGCATAAAATTCGTAAACGTATCATACATATTCACTCCTATTAATTTTGAATTGCAATAATTACAGATAAATATATTTTCCTGTCTAAAACAATACCTATATTTTATTGCAAATAAGAGATCTTTAAATGTACATGATTCTAGCTGTTCTAAATCACTTTAACGTTGGTCCAACTCAAATAAAGAGCTACTTTATGTGCAGAAATCGACAAAACATTTTCTGTTGTAAGAGGCATTTCCGTGTTTTCTAGATAGAGTAACGTTACAAATTCGACAAGGGCTTTAGAAAACTGCATTTTATTATCATAAACCCTTTCATTTATTTAAACTTAATTGCTAGAGCGACTTCATAAAATCTAATGCATAAATGACAAATATTGACATTTCTCATATAAAAACATAAAGGAACCGTGTATTCTGTGCGCATTTTGATGCATTTATCTTAATCACGGATAACATGAATGTTATTGACGTTATTATTGGTTTTCTTATCGTTCATATTCAGTACTAAAGATTGACATGGAAGTTAACAACTCCAACTTGTTGATTCTTGACAGGTTGTTATACCTAACTAATGTACGACAAAGGTTGTCATATTTTGATTTTGAAGTCTACGTCTGTTCTTTCTAGAGCCGTGTCTTAATGAAAATTAAATTTATAGATATATCCAGTTTTATACCTAATTGATGTTCTTGATATTTGTTATTGCTAAATCATGTTTCTTTAAATTCAAAATAAGCAGGAGGGGATTAGCAGATATCATATCGTTACACTATGAGAACAATTGAACCAATTAGACTGCTAGTATCAAAATTTTAATAATTATGCCATCTTGAAATTTTTTAATCGTCTTATATCCTACTACTCTGTTCAGTTATAACGTCCTGGTTGTTCGAGTATATAGGTTAATTAAACCGCGTTAGTCCTTACTTCAGGGAGTATGCAGGAGAGGACAATATGCATCTTGATAAATTTCTAATTATAGTTTCAATTAACAGGGTGTCTTGGTCGAGTTGTTATGTTGACATTAGAGATAAGTTACATATACTTATAAAACCTCTAGCCAATTTCCGATTTACATTGTTATAACGCCTACTATATCTACATATAATTATAACTTATTAGTGTATAAAGAATAGTAAAAATCAACATTAAAAATGTTTCTATGAACCGCTTATTGAAAACAACTCTTTTCAGACAGCGTTAGCTCTCTACAACTTTTACAAACTTGATTGCTACCTGGTATCGCTGCGTTTCTGTGGAGGAATTGGAAAAATTGGTTAATACCATGCCGAAGAGATGTGCCTTGGTGATTAAAAACAAAGGGTGGCCAATTAAATATTGGCGGGAGTGATAAACTCTTTAATTTGTATTTTTTCCAATTTCGTTGTATTAAATTATGGAATATATCAATTTTTGCAAATTGTATTTTATTACTTTATTTTGATAGGTCGTTGTTTCTCATCCTAAATCCCTGTTGGATGTACAAAATACTTATATGGTTTTAAATAAATTTAGTTTACAGACAGAACTTGTGTTTTATTCAAAGATTAGCCGATTAAACACGGTGATGCAAGACTTTTTACAACCATTATACGTTAATGAATGAATGATTTCCTTTCCACTAAGTACAAGTTGTAAGCGCGTCTAAAAATATAAAGACCTTTATTTATAATTTTGGGGAACACCCTGTATATAGGAAAACATTAATATAATTAAACGTGTAAAATACCCATTTTCTGTCAATACCAATATTTACAAAGAAGGATTTCTTTAGCATTATAAATTCTATTTTTAAAAGTAACTCTTGAAAACTTTGATTGTCAAACGTAAATAGTACTTAACTACAACGATTGGCAGACGCAGGTTCGTTTCTAAAACTATCTGGCAACCAAGAACATATCCCCCACCCGTTGCCCGAGAATTCGAAGGTTAAAGAGAGCTTGCTTCGAACATTCAGAATAGAGTATCGACCTTCTAAGGTACATGTACGCTTAGCATAAAGTGTAGTGGCCGTTCAAGAATAGTAGCTTCGAATTAGTTACCCGTTTTTTTGTGTTCATAGTGGATTAAAAACAGAAAAGGTAAATCCTAGTAGGCGCTTCTGCTAATCTATTAACAAGGTTCAAGAAATTCGTATCCCGTCCAACCAACTCAAAAGGAGTCGTTGAACATCGGGACAAGTACTTTGAATACGATAACTTTCTGGAAGCTGGTCGTCAGCACTAACCGCTATCACAGGTACCGAAGTAATATTAACATTATCTATTAATTCATTGGGGAAGTTGCTCACATCAATCGAGATTTGGACATTTCACCTGAATTTTTTGAACCTTGATTATTTAAACTGAACTTAATGAAAGAAGTACCATTAGGGCCATTTTAACTCACCAAAAGGGGTCAATAATTTATACTTGATACCTAATTAATTAAGATTACGATATTTAAGCATTTAGTCTTTGTTTAGGAATCCCTATATATTTCAATTACTTAATTTTGGATAAGTTGTTCTTTTACTACAGATAAATTATTCATGAACCTTAGTGGAAAAAAGATGTAAATATTATTTTATGTGATTATAATTGTTTATCTAAACCGAATCCATATCGTTTTATATTAAATACCTTTAGTTTTAGGAACATAATATAATATATTTTCTTACAGGAATTAAAAAGGTTTAAATAATTAGGTACGCGCACAAATGATAAGTTTTTGAAATAATACTCATGATGCAACTTCTCCAGTGGCGTGTAAGAAACCCTGATTAACACCATTTTATTCACGATTGGAGTTCATCGTCCTTATCAGAAGTCTCCAGCAATATATGACCTATCGTAAGTTCCAACGGATAAGGTGTCGCCCAAAAATACTATGACTTTGCACAAATTTTGACTTGTAAAAGCCGTTCTGAAATTCCAGTTCAATTCCTACCAATACCACGTTAGAGCCCTCCCATTCTCTCACTACCGCTACCGGAGCATCGAACGTTTTCAGTAACCAAAACGGCATTAACCTCTACCACCTGAGGCCTAAGATCCGGTTACCCCGTTATAAGGTTTCAACATTTAGGCCTACTGTGTGCAAGATGGAGAATGTTCAAGTTTGTGTGAACTTTGCCACCCTCAGTTGTCTTCCTACTTTGATTGAGTTAACATCAGACATATTGTATTTTTAATATTTGCTTTGTTGGTGTGTATGTTTTTTTAGTACATGCAAGTTTGTAAGTATTTTATGAGAATTGTGATTACTGAATAGAAGTTTGGTGCTTAAAGTGAATAATCTGTATTTATTTACATTGTTCAGATCCTGTTGATGATTAGAAATGGCCCAATCTCAATGTCTTGAAAAATGTAGTATAGGATATCACAGTGGGACTGAATGTAATAAACAAAGCTACACACAGAAGTTAATTTCACAGACATTAAAATATTAGATGCATCAGAAGAAGATCAGTTACAACTAAGGAGTGGCATAAGGTCTGCGAACACCATAAAATATTCTACCTAAAAAAGTATGCGACTTATCGAATCTCATATTTAGATCCATTTAGGTACCACAAGAAAAAAATTACGAAATTACGAAGAACTGTACCTTCAGAACTTTCACATAAAATTAATAATATTTCTTTTGTTATAAAAGCAATCCCTGGTCAGGAAATATGCAATGTATGTACAAACAAAGTTGATAAATGTCAAAACTGTGAAAAAGATGACATTGAAGAGCTTGATACAGAAGGTGATGGCAACTGCACTTTAGAATTGAAAAAAGTTCATCTAAAGAAAAAGCTTTAGAGGAAATCAATACATGCCTTAAGAACATAGAAGGGTAGTCTCCTATCAAACTTCATACAATTGCTTCGCAAAGTAAATCTGCACATGGTAAAAGAAAAATTAATTCTTTATGTTTTGTTTTGGAAAGTAAAGTTTTTAAAGTCTTAGAAAAAGATTTTCTCCAGAAAAGGACGTTGAAAAAATACTGCAGGAAATACGAGAAAAGGCTACAGACATGGATATGCTTGTCAGTTTAGTGACAGAAAAATTATAAACGTCAATTACTTAGAGAAAAAATACAACTATTAACACTTGATCCTATTTCATGCAGTAGGAAAAAAGTAGCTTAAGAATTCCACGTAAGCGAATATCCCATCCGCAAAGCAAGGGAACTATTGAAAAAGAAAGGCAACATAGCTGGACTAGATTCAAGGAAGTAAAAAAGGTTAGGCCAAAATACAATTGACTTAGTTCATTCCTTTTAACAGAGTGACGAGTATTCCCGAATTATGCCCGGTAAGAAAGATAAGGTTAGCATATCCAAACACTTTGTATGCAAAAAAGGTTAATACTTAGTAACCTAAATTAATTGAATAAAGATTAGGTTTTCAAAATTCTGTTCGTTGCGACCTAAATTGTGTGTTTTGGCAGGCTTTTCAGGAAGGCATGCTGTATGCATCTATGCTATTCATTAAAATGTGTCACTTTTTCTTCATGCTTATTCCATAGAGAAGAAATATAAAGACTTGACTGACTAGTTGGTGTGTTCAAAGAATAGTAGATACGACATGTTAACACACTATTTAGAATGTTCATCTGACGTAAACCTGAAAAAATACTTACAAAACGAATTTGAAGAATGGGACCCTGAAGGCGAAATAACGTATAGTGTATGGGTAACAACTGATAGAACACTGCTACATTAGATAAATATTTAAATAACCTAACGGAGAGTCATGAAAAGCTCCTCTCACATTCTTTTATAACAAAATTTCAGTTAAATTATTCGAAGAAACTGAAAAATAACCTCCTACCAAATAAATTGTGTTACTAGATTTTAGTGAAAACTAAGACGAGGTTCAAGGTTATCACTGGACTCAAGACAGTTGTTTCCTTCATCCGATCGTAATTTACACTCGTAAACAGCCACTAGACCTTGCTGAATCATACGCGTGTCTTTTCGGATGATTCGAAACATGATGTAGCATTTGTGTTTGAAACAAAGAATAATTAGTCAATTCTTAAAGGACAAATTCCCACAAGTGAAAAGTGTGTACTATTTCAGTGATGACTGTGCTGGACAGTATAAGAACTGCAACAATTTTCTAAACCTATGCCACCATCACAAGAATTTCTATTTAAAAGCATGTTAGTCATATTTTGCCACGGGAAATCTACCTGTGACTGAATTGGTGGAACAGTGAAACAAATACTCACAAGAGAAAGTCTTCAACGTGATCCAGGTAACATAATCAATTCTACAGAAAAGTTTTCTAATTCGGTAAATCCAGAGTTGATGAAATATCCTTCTTTATTGTAAAAAAAGAACATTTAGCACACATTTGACAACAGTTAGAAACCGTTTAACAAAAGTGAAAACTACTTCGGGTACATGGAGATTTCATTGTTTCATTCCAGTATCTGAAAATGTTATTGCTACAAAGAAGATAACTTCTGATGCAAGTTTCAGTTCAGTCCACCATTTCGTAGGGAAGCCAATATATAAAGAAAGTATGGCACAAATTTGTACAAATTCTTTTGTAGCCTGTGTATATGACAATCAATGCTTTTTTGGATTAGTCATTTCTAAACAATTTATGCATCTTTATGGACATGCTGCATAATTTTGCTGGCCTTAACAGAAAGAAGATATTTATTATGTTCTCTGAATAATATTATTTGTAACGTGAAATTTCCTATTACAAAAGGCTCAGGAAGAATTTATTACTGCTCAGAAAAAGACATAAAACGTGTGAACCACCAATTCTCAAATTTACAAGGGAAACTCAAAATTTCCATTTGTAAGAAAGACATCCAGAACTAGTGATGGTTAAGACTTTAATAAATAAGTTCTTTCAATTTTATAAATTAAAGACTATATGCACTACTACCAAACCAAACATCTACAACAAGAAGAATGAGTTTAAGCAGTAATTTTTTCAGACTGTGCGATAATGCTTGGATTTGCTGTTTTTGGACAAATACACTATTTTTGTTTAAAACCAAATAAATAAATTTCAGCAATTTAACTCCTCAATATTTTTAATATACTTAAACTCACATTTTCTATACTTTGGCATGTTTTAAAAAGCTACTAGGAAACTCAGCCTATGCACTGAAGAAGGTGTGTGGAAAAATTATTTAATTATTATTTCTGTAGGAATTATTTTTATTATATTTCGTTACTTCTTAGGATTTAAATAGAACCAGCGCTTCCAAAAATTCTACCGTACATATGTCCCCACTAATATGTCCTGAAAATCTGACAAAAAATATAGAATACAGAACCGTTAGTTTCTTTTTCAAGTAATTGTAGGTAGGTATGGCGCTGAGCCTCATAAACGTGATTAACGTTCATGTTTTTCGAAGTGTAACATGTTTTACCCCGGAAAGCACACAAAAGCTATCAATTTAATTCTTAGGGGTGATGGGAAATACGCGGTCTATCCAGAAAGTCGACTGCGTTTTCGTCTATAACCATTTTGAGCGTGCGCAGCGCCCCCATCTTGGTGTCTGCGCATACCTTGTCTCAGTCAGCATCTAGCCGTGTTAGCACGAAGTTTATGTCCTTCCCCGTTATTTCACAGTAACAGTTTGAAATATGTGCCGCAACAGAAAATTCCGCGAGTTGCGAGGTGTGTAATAAGGTTTTTATTAGCGAAAAATGTAAACCTATTGAAATTTATCGACAACTGTGTGAGTTGTACGGGAACAGCGTTATCACTAAAGGTGGAGTGCGTCAATCGTGCATTAGGTTCAAAAATGGTCGAACTAATGTACACGATGAAGAGCAAAGATGACAACCAATCATTGTTACTGATGAAACTGTTGCAAAAGGCAATGAAAAGGTTAGATAAAACCGTCGATTTACAATAACAGAGTTTTCACTCAGTTTTCCATAAATTTCACGCAATTTGTTGCATGAAATTATTTCCCAAAAACTGGTATACCACAAATTTTGTGCAGGGTGAGTCCCAAAACTTCTGACAGAAAATCACAAGAAATATCGTATGGTAGCGTCATTAACATTTCTGGACCCTTACGACAAAGATCACTACTTATTGCTGGATCGAATCGCAACGGCAGAAAAGGCGTGTGTCAAACATGTGAACTGCGAGAACAAATTGCAGTCTATGCAATGGGGGCACAAATATTCCCCAAAAAATCCGAGAAAATGCATGCAAACCTTTTCTGCAAGAAAAATTATGGCAGCCGCTTTTTGGGACAGGAATGGCGTGCTTCTTATTAAGTTCTTTGAAGGTGGAACAACAATAAATTTTTAGAGGTATTGCCAAACTTTGCAAAATTTAGGAAAAGCAATTCAGAACAAGCGTAAAGGAAAGTTGAGTTCAAAAACTTTTTTTGCGATAACGCCCAACCACACACGGGAAATCGCACCCGACAAATCCTTGAAGATATTCAGTGGGAGGTTTTTCGTCATCCGCCATACAGCCTGGACCTAGCACCCAGTGACTTCTACCTCTTCCCAAAGATGAAGTCGTGGCTCGCAACGCAGCGCTTTGATAACGATGAGGAACTGAGGGTGGGGGTGACTAATTGGTTGAAGTCTCAGGCGGCAGAATTTTATGACAATGGAATTTCAAAGCTTGTTTACCGCTATGATAAGTGCCTACATTTTCATGATGACTACGTTAAAAAATAGTATTTCGGTGCCGCTTGCAAATGTATATAATATTTTTTTTTCTTGTACTGAGTTTGTTTTTTTACAACGAAACGTGGTCAACTTTCTAGATAGCCCGCGCATCTTCAGGATTATTAAAAAAAACAGTTATGCTTTGATTAGCACTCTGCCTTTATTAGATAATTAAATTTTTTTAAAACACTGTTTTCCATAAGAAAATTTCTTAAACCTTATGACTAAGTTTTTTGTGAATTTATGATATCTCTTAAATTATTACTTTATTTTTTGCTTAAGTTCTCGTTGTTTCTTTGATAAAACTGCAAATTTGCAAAGGAATTAATTTATAAATAAGAGCCAAACATTTTTTTTTCTTTCGGAAGTATAAGCTTTACAGATACCACGGGAATGGAACAACCAGTTTCGCCTAAACTATGGCTATAAAAAAAGTAGTTGAGGTAGAGGGGATAAAAGTTGCATGGTTTCATAACTACATCAAAGGATAAAACATACCAAGCTTCATCAAATTTTAAGATGGTAAGTAAGTGTCAAATCTTAATTTTTCTGGATGAATTGACATGGAATGACCCAAGTACAGACAATACAAGGTTTCCACAAAAGAATTCCAGGGTTTTGAGGTTAAATATTTTTATTAAATCAAAATCTTAGTTTAATGTGTTATACATGAATTTGAAGATAATATTCTCATGATTTTATTACCATTTAGTAAATTTCAGTGTGGGCCGCATTTGTGGTACGGCACATCCAAACGAAAGTCTACCTCTTACCAGGCCCAGTCCAGAATGTCTGAGGTGACCGTTGCCATGCCAGCGAGTATGCGTTGGCTGAGATGGGTTAGATCTCGAATTTTTTCTGGATACATGAGGTTTTTCACATGTTCCCAAAAGAAAAAGTCCAATGGAGTTAAATCTGGTCTCCTTATAGGCGAACGAGTAGGCTCCTCCCTTCCAATTCCCTGTTAATTTTGTCAATTTCTTTAGCATATTAATAGAAAACTGAAATCTCGTGTTGTCACAAGACGAAATCGAAATAACGCATGTGGCAGAAACTCCAGTGTTTAACAATGGCCGGAAAAGCTACAGTGGAGCGAGGCGTGGTTCTTCTGTACTGCGAAGCTAAATTCAGTCGGGAAAATAAGTCTAAAATCGGTAAATATGGGCGCCATTGTTTTCAAGACCACTGCAGACAGGTAATGTTCGCAGAACACCCGGTATGTCACGATGTAAATTGAGCTTACCTTATAAAACGGAAAACAGACGCTAACGGTACTGCAGTAACCAGATTCAAAACTAAAATAAAAGTTCTTATTCTAACGGTGCTTCTTTACTTAATATCACTCTGTGTATGAAAATTTAAAAACTGATACTGAATAAAACTGAATTACTAATCACCCTGTTATTTGAAAAATTGAAAGCGTGCGGTGCATTGAATAACCAACTTAGGGCTGATCTTAATACTGACCACCCGGTATAACATTTAATGAACTAGTTTTTAAATTCTTTCAACAAATAATATTAATGCAGAAATAAATACTTTAAGCACCTGTGTCATTAAATTAAATTTGCAAAATACAAGAAAACTTTTCTACACGCACTGTAGGTTTAAAATAACACTTTAAGTCGTAGAGTGATTTAATAAATAACAACTCTTCGAAGCACACAAATATTCATATATTGTTTACTTTTGGCACGGTTTACACAATTGGCATCAATTCAATTTTTAACGTGAACTAAATAAGACTTAAGTACTAAAACATAATA
>JAHWXV010433580.1:0-11010 GCA_024586415.1 Phrixothrix hirtus
CAAATTACTTATTTATTTTGTCAATAAATTAGTATAACCACCTAACCTTTCAATTCCGCCGTTGACCGAATCGAACAGTAAATAAAAGTTCGTTTCGGGACCGAAGTTCGAGCGACGTCATTTAGTGTAAACGACGTTCTTCGCAAGAAAACCTTTCCCACGTCATTCCGGACGTCAGAATCGTTAAATCTGGATTACCAACTACACAACGAACTACCCCTCACGACTAAGAGCTACCACCGGGTAGAACGTAAGCTCTTAAATTCTCCTTATGCCGTTCAGCAAGGACTGAAACGTAACAAATTGGATCACAAAAGCCGCGCTGGCTCCTGTTTGGTTTGCAGAAAAATCAGCGTGCAAATAAAACCGAAGACGCCTCTGAATTTAAAAACCTAGACATATTAAATCCTATACTTCACTTACATTCAGAAAGGTATCACTATGAGAACAAGAAACTAAACTTTACCGGTAACGACTACTCTCAAGCATATATCAATTATTGAAACTTTCAACATGACTACCTTTATTGCGAAGCGATCGAACCTTCTCTCAGTTACTCAAAGTTCAAAGAATATGCAATTCTTGTGCTGGACTGTTCTAAACAGAGCGAATCTTTAAAAATTCACCAATAGATATCAAGTTGGAAATGAAGTCGAATCGAAGATTTGATGTAGGCGAAACGGCATTTTGTCTCAGCATTCACGCTATATATATATATATATATATATATATACTCAAACTAAAAATAATTAGTTAATTGCAATCAAAACGTTAAAGGGGAACGTTATATATTAAGTGCAAATAGAACATCATCGATGATGAAAGTTATATGCGTAAAGGGAAAAAGCATAAAACAGATGTTAATTCCCGCCTGTTAAGCGCAAGTATCGGACATTGCTACAAAACAAAATGGATGCTGCAACATTGATTGAAGAGACATATAAACCTATAATTAAACCATTAACTAACATATCCTCCAAATTTGCTAATAAAGGTAAATAAAAAACAAATGAAATGGATACCGGAGGAATTTATTTTGTTGGCGAAGATCAATATCAATCACAGGCTCTTTTCCTACCACCTACAAGATATCATTCAACTCCAAAAAAATTCTTTTCGCATTCTATTCTTCCAACTCCATGTACTTCGAATCCATCAATGACACCATCTGCTTTCTTGTATGATCGTTACGCTAACGCAGTACAAGATGCCGAAATCGCAGTACTAGATACGAAAAGGAATACATCCAATCCTTAGCAAGCACTTGCTCAGGCTATCGAGTCCATTTCTGAAATTAAAACTTACTTAAATCTACTACAACTGCAGCAAGTCGCATCATCGCCATCTCAATCAATAACTGAAGATGATACTACACAGCGAAGATTCATGCAGTGATATAATGGGTGCTTTGCAAACTAGACTTGTGACAAGTGGATATCTAACAAACCAAAAATTACTAAGAAGGAAACGGCGACAGCAGGTTATTCAAGCGGGTTAACAATAAAAATGTCGAATATAAATATTGGGATAATATTCACGAATTAACAGGAGTTGTTAACGAGTTTCTTGCAATAATCGAAGAGTTAGCCGAAGCTGGTTACATATAGATGCCTGCAACTGACGTTTTTCTACAAAGCATATAAATGAGTTAAGCATTTCAGTTAACTGTTCATTCGTATCATAAATATTGACAATTTTGGTCGTTTTGAGTTCGTGTCAGATCATTAGGGAGTTGTGATAAAACGCGGGCTCGGAATAGGTTTTCAGTTAACTGGAGATGAAAACCTTGATATTCAAAATAAAGTATTGACTAATGTCGCCAGACCTGTTAATGACACGGATGTTGTTACGAACATTCGTCTGATGGAGACACCACAAAAAGAAATACTTAATTTTAGAGTGGAAGCCGAAAACATGTTTAGAGGGTTAGGAAATCGTATCACGCCTTCTTTTTTATCTAAACTTAACGATTTGAAGGGTAAAGTTTCAAGTGATATTGGAGCTTGCCGTACAGCCAACACTCAATATACAGATTAATCAATAGCAAAAGTATAGACTTTAACGAATTTACTGAACTGCAAACATATATAAATTTGAAATTACAAGAAGCACATGATCTAAATCAGTAGCACATTAGGAAACTTCATCCTACATCCATAGCGTTAAACAAGCTAACAATCGTATCGGTACCTGCATCAAAACACAACAAGCAATGCGACACAATAAGCGATTAATCATGTACAAGCAGCAGATTGTGAAAGGGTTGCACAAACCTATTAGGAAAAAATTTCCTCGTCGTCATAAAATAATCAAGGGATTGTACGATGTTTGGCAAGGAGATTTGGCCGAATTCATACCTCATTAAAAAGATTAATGGATTTAAGTACAGTTTGTTAGTGATAGATGCTTTTTCCAAGTTTTTATGGACGCAAGCATTAAAATCTAAAGATGCAAGTGAAGTAACCGAGGCAATGAAATCTATTCTTAGTGAAGATAATGGTAAGCGGAAACCTAAAAACTTACAAGGAGTTTTATAATCAAAAATTTTCTGGATATTCTAAATGGTCTTCAAGAACATATCCAACAACAGATTTATTAGATATGTTCTTGAAGTCGACACTATCAATTTCACTCTCTAACATCCAGGTAAAATCAGATTTGGGAAGATACTGACGCATATGACCGTATAGGTTTGTGGCATCCAGGCACATAATATATGATGTGCGCTTCGAGGGATCATAATTTGGTATAAATTTGTTATTGGAAATAGGTTTCCTTCCTAGACACGTACTAACACCCCCACGAATGCTATTTTTGAAAAAGTGAATCATATCTATGTCAGTTAGTAGTTCTAACTGGACCGCTGTAGTTTTCAACATGTTGTCGAAACTTAAGCCTAGGGCTACTGCATAATATTGATCAGGATCAAGCGAATAATGTTTTAAACATACTGATCTAAAATTTTCCATAACATCTTATAACAAGAGGACATCAATTTGTAAATAAATATCACTGTATTCGCCTAAAGTTTTACATTCAAATAAGTCACGCACATTTATTGCACTTTGATAGTCTTTCTGAGTGATGTGTTTCCCTCTAAGATTGTCATAAAACTGTTCATGTGCAGGTAAAAGCACTTCGTTCAATTTTTTAAAATAATCAACATATGAATAGGCAAACACACCTTTTTGTCTAGCTAAATTGAATTTTTTGTTATTTGAAAAATGCTTTTTGATTTCGATACATTGGTTATTGGTTAAATTTTTACTAAAATTATCTACAGATGTATTTAGGAATTGACTACTGTCCAAGAAACGTAAATTCAAATCTGTAATTTACAACTTGTACCCTGAAATTCATTAACTAAATTCTGCTTGCTAAATGAAACGTATTTTTCTTTATTTTTAGGGATTGAATCAATTTTTTCATTATCTAATAGCAATTGTTTAATAATAAGGTGTGAGTCGTAACCTGTTAGGTTATAGAAAAATGTTCGAATAAAATTGGGACTTTAAAATTTAGATTATAAGCAGAATGAGCCCCTACCTATTCTAGTCACATTTGTGGGAACTTTACTGCATATATGATTGCAATCGAATCTAGAATGCTGCCGCAGTTGCTCTAAAGACATAGAATAAGTTAAGCAACTAGTTCGAACTAGTTAGTATGTCATTAAAGTATCAAAGCGGATTTTTCAGCGGAAGTGGGCCCCAAGATGGCGGCTTAAGTGTCTGAGGCGCGTAGCCCTAGATGTTGAAGTGTATCGAAGCACTAGGTGTACAAATGGGTCCCGGGTCTCTACCCCAGCGGTAGAAAAATCCCTAACAAGCTTTCAAACTTAAGAATTTGTCAAAACGTATGCCTTGCTAAAATTTAAAATAGGACTTGTAAAAAGAACTACTTACGCCAGACATATACGATTATTATTTCGTTAAATTCAAATTGCCCTTATACGTAGAAAGCCTATTGTAATAATTAATATTTGCGTGTTTAAAAAATTTTACTTTTAAAAATATATTTATTTAAAATTAATATAATTGTAACATGATATGTTTTGATAAGTTATCACCCCATTCATTTGGTTAAACAATGAAATCTAGTTCTACCATTTAAATAATAAAAACTGAATTAAACTTTAAAATAAAATATAGTTTTACCAACGCAGTCAAACATTATAATAGAAATAAAAACAATTTATTTTAAAACAAAAAGCTTTATTTACATTTCTATTATATAAAATCATTAATATGATATTCTCCTTGTGTGAGATGCCATTTTATATTGCGGAAAACGCATTTTCTTCTTCTTCTTGTGTAGGAATAAATCTGTAAATAATAAGGAAATTGATATTAGAAATTAAATTTAGAAAAATAGATAGGTTATAACTTACTGGTTTGTATCCAAAGATGAGTTCGGCGTTGACGCCGGTATCTCAAGATCTATTATTCTGCATCAAGAAAATGAAAGTTAGTTAATTAGATATTAATAAAGCTATAGAAACTTATATATCATGCTGATGAATTGCTAATGTAGGTGTAGGCGGCGTGGTCAAATTAATTTGCCTTCAAGAAAATAAAAATTAGTTAATTAGATATTAATAAAGCTGTAGAAATTTACATATCATGCTGAGGAATTGGTAATGTAGGTGTAGGCGGAGGTAGCGATTCTCTATAAATAAGATCGCAGCTGTAAAATAAAATAAAGAATAAGTATTCTAATTGCAGTTTAAAGTTACTAAAATTACCTATCTATGGTGTTATGAATAAACACCGATTCTCTGCAAAAACAAACGTATTTTTTACATCCAAAACACGGCAGCATGCCTCGTATAAAACTGTAATTATAATAGAAAGCAAAATCAGAAAAATAATTAAAAATAAAAACTCACTTTTCCCTATAATATGCCTCAGTATTAGCTGGAGGAGTATACCTGTTAGTTTTTTCGGTCATTTCTAAGTAAGACTCGAACATGATGTACACAAACACAGTAATAGTAAACGACTGAATGAAATTATTAGTATAAATGAATATCACCCCACAATTTTACGAATTCAAATTTTTATCAACGAGAACATATTTTTATTTTAAAATTAATCATTGCAAAACAGGAAAAAAATTTTATGATCATTTTCAAGCAGGAAAATAAAAATTATAATACTCTTATCTAAGAGACCATATCCTGGTTAAAAGGAAATTGCTATCGTTATCAACGGATGCAAACCGGAAAAATATATTTTTTATGCTGATTACGTTTTTGTATAAATATTCATCATTGTTAGCGTGACTCCTATAAAAAACAGTCATGCACTATTATTGTTCCTTTTTGCTAAAGTGCTTATTCTTCAAGTAAGTAATACTTTTTTTGCTACTCCCACTACTACTATAGTTGGATTTGCTTTTTAGAAATGGATCTAAGTATAATAAATTCTGCCCTAGCATTGAAAAAAACTATTAATATTAAAGAACTCGTGCAAAGAGCATGGTGTAATATTCTAAACTTGACGATAATAAACACCAAATTTGGGAGAGCGGCCAAAGCCGAATTAGCCGAAGTAACGGTATTCCTTCCAAAGCGGATGGTTGGTGCAATTGAATCAGAAATTGCTAAATTCGTGCCAAATGTGTACTCTCTAATTTGTAAGGGTTAAATAGCATTCAATAGTGCTGACGTGGAAATCATATTAAATTAAAATAAGTATATTACAAGAACCTCTTTCTTAATTGTAAATGTAATTTTGTATTTTATTTCCAGTTTAAAGTACCGCTTACCACCATCACCACCATCACCACACCTATTCATATACAAAAGAGCCTCAAACCACACTTTCGCAGTTTTTCCGCCAAGACGAGTTTAAGCAGTAACCCTGAGGAGATTGTTCAAGTAAGTGACAAAATTGTTGCTAATGCTAGAAATTCCTTCTTATTATGTAACACCAAATAAACTATCCACACTTGGCTTAAATATTTAAAACGCAATTGTAGATTGTTTAATAGCGCAATTAGAAATGCAGAACTAAGCGTGGGGAGTCGCCGAGAACTGTTAGCTAATTTAGGCCAATCAAAACGCAGCCAAAAATTATTGCTTAAACGTGAAAGTGCTATAGATCAAGGTCTTAATGCGAACACTAAGAGGATTAAACGCAGCGATTACGTACAATGGGTTGATGTAAACAGCTGTTTTGCCTCTAGAGTCCGTACTGGCATTAATATAAATTTCAAGCATGTAGACATTGTAGCTTCTCTAAATGATCCATTTTACTCTTGAAAACCCGAATTAAAAACATTTTGAAACAAATGCCTATGATAAAAGTTAATGGGTCATTTAGCGGAGAACTTGTAAAGCACCGTATTAATGGGGGAGCCGAACAAAGTTTATCGGAAATCGTTGACACAAAGCACTTTAGCACAAAGAACGCCATCATTGTCACATAAGTGACAAAATTTTACCAAAATTGGAGGATTTCCAGGAAAAGGAAAGTAGTTGGGTGTTGAGAGAGATTATTTCCCTTAAAATTAATATCAATAAAACTGAAATTGGAAATGGGTCATCTTACATTAGTCTTCCTGAATCTATTGCTAACAAACACGCTTGTATTAATATTAAAAATTATGGTGACAACGAATGTTTCGCTTGGAGCATTCTATCGACGTTATGCCCCGCAAATAGTAATAAAAATCCCGATAGACTTTCTTGTTAACCCTATTGGCCAACTATGCCAAATATGCAAGGAATAGACTTCCCGGTTAAACCTAGTCAAATTTCCAAATTCGAAAAACAAAATAATATTTCTATTAATGTGTATGCTTTAGAATGAGAGAAAGAATATTTTACCGTAGTACCTAGCCGTTTAACAAAATTGAAATTAAATAGCCATGTAAACTTGCTCTTAATTCAAAATAAATATTTTCCAAAAACAAATGATGCACACGGTAGTAATCATGATGACATAAACATTATTATCTAATAAAAGACATGTCGCTGCTTGTGAGTAAGCAGCTTAGTAAGGGAAAATGTAAAAATTATTTATGTGATCGAGGTATAAATTATTTTATGAGCGCAGACAAATTAAGGGATCATGAGGAACATTGCACAAAAATAAATAATGGCAAAATTAGTTTTCCCCCTTATGATTGTGTAGAATTTAAAAATTTGACTAATCAACAAACTATGCCTTTTGTATTGTACTGCGATTTTGAATCAATTTTAATTCCGATGTCAACCCAAAATGTAAATAAGAAAACTAGTTCATATCAAAAACACGAGGCCTTTAGCGCAGGTGTGTATTTAAGTTCCGATTATGACCCAAATTTATCTTTTTACGCCTCTTATTGTGCTCAAAATCCAATGAAATGTTTTGCGGAACAATTTAAAGCTATTGCAAAAAGCGTTTCTCACAAATTACGCGAAAATAAGCCTATGCAGGATGCTCCGCCTACAAATTTAGCTACGTTATGCCATATTTGAGGGAAAAAATTTAAATTAATGATAGAGGGGAGAATGATATTGTGAGAGAGCATGATCATTTAACGGGGAATTTCAGGGATTTGCGCATTTCAATTGCAATCTAAATTATAAGAACAAGTTTATCATACCCGTGATCTTTTATAATTTAAGCGGTTACGACAGCCAGTTTCTTATTAGAGACATTTCTAAATTAGGAAATATTCATTTGGTACAGGTGAATAAAGAAAAGTACATTGCTTTTATGCTGAGCGACCCAGACACAGACATACATTTCCCATTGATAGATTGTTACCTAAATACCTCCCTAGACGAACTGACTTCGATAACAAACGACGAAGACTTGAAACACTTAAAATTTGAATTTAGACATCTTCACGATGACAAATATAAATTGCTGACTCGTAAAGGTGTTTTCCCGTACGATTACGTAAGTTCTTTAGAAAAATTAAACAAAACAACTCTACCTCCAATTGACGTTTTTTACAATAAATTAAATGATGCAGAAATTTCTGAGGACGATTACAATCATGCGCAAAGTGTTTGGCATAAATTTGAAATTAAAAACTTGAGGGAATACGCGGATCTTTATATGAACACGGACATTCTACTCCTCTGCGGTGTATTTCAGAAGTTGCGCCAGTTTTCACATCATACTTACGGCTTAGATTCTGCATAGTACTACACGTTGCTTGGGTGCACGTGGGATTGCATGCTAAACTATACGGTGTGCAAACTTGAACTTATTAAAGACATTGACATGCTCATGATTGTCGCTACAAACATGGGGTATACGCGGAGGAATTTCTCAATGCAGCAACCGTTATTCGGAGGCTAACAACAAGTACATGGGCGAAAACTATGATTTTACCAAACCCAACAAATATTTATTATATTTATATGTAAATAATTTATACGGCTGGGCCATGATGCAATATTTAACTTATGGCGGCTTTAACTGGCTAGAAACCTTTGATAATTTTAATGTTTTGGATATTGCGGACGATTTAGACGTATGCTATACCTGAGAAGTCGATTTAGAATACCCGCAGTACCTCCACGATCAACATAGAGATATATCGCTTTGTTGCGAGTACACGCTCCCTTCCGGCTCTAAAATACCTAAACCAATGACTACCTTGCACAATAAAACAAAATACATTATTCATTATCGCAATTTCAAACAGGCTTTGGCAAACGCACTCATTTTAACTAAAATTCACAAAATCTGAAGTTTTAAACAATCTGCATAGCTTAAACCCTATATCGAACTAAATGCTTTTCTTAGGCAATCGGCTAAAAATAATTTCGAGAAAAATGTATTTAAATTATTTATAAATGCAATTTTTGGCAAAACAATGGAAAACATAAGCAAGCGTCGTATCGTTAAACTTATTAGGCATTGGGGGGGTCGTTACGGAGCCAAAAATTTAATTGCTAGCCCAAATTTTCATAATAGGACAATTTTTGACGAGAACCTGATGGCTATTGAACTAGTAAAAACACAAATGCTATTCAATAAACCTCTGTACATCGGGATGGCCATTTAAATATATCACAAGTCTACGTTTATGACTTCCACTATTCTTACATGCTTAATAAATTTAGCGTTAGACAATTGTAAGCTCCTTTACGGAGATACTGATACTTTGATTTATGAACTTAAATGTGATGGTGTATATAAGGACGTCATTAAAACTGATGTGCATGTGTTCGATACTAGCGACTATTCTGTAAATAATAAATATTCAGTACCTCTGGTCAATAAAAAAGTTTCGGGGCTAATGAAAGACGAGCTAAACGAGCTATTAATGACTCATTTTGTCGGGTTGCGTTCAAAAATGTATACTTTTAAGGCTGAAAATGGAAAATGCGTCAAAAAATCAAAGGGCGTTAGATATAATAATGTAAAAAACAAAATAAGTTTCCAAGATTACGTAGACTGCTTGAGGTTGCGTAAATGGAAAGAAATTGTTCAAAGATCCATCAAATCTTATGCACATAAGGTTTATAGCATAGAACAGCGTAAAATTGGTTTGAATTGTTTTGACGATAAAAGGTATTTGCTAGATGGTAGCACTGACACTCTATCTCACGCGAATTACAAAACTCATCTTGGCTAAATGTAAATGTTAATTAATGTTCAAGAAATAAAATATAAATGTAATGCAGTATTAAGAAATAAATGTAATGCAGTATTAAGAACAAAAAATAAAACCACGCTTTATAACTGTTTTCCTTTATTTTATATAAGTATTATACATTTCCAAAAACTGAAGAACTAATTAAGTAAAATTGAGGCATCTTCCCACGTAGGTTTCGGGAATCCAAGACATTTGATCCTTTACGTTTAAGTACTTTTTCAACTAGGTAGACGTCATTGTGAGCCGCCTCCTGGAGTTCCTGTTCGTAGAAACTGCCAACTGGGCATGTTAACTGAATTTTAGCAATTTTAAGCAGTTCAGTGGAACAATTAGGCGTAAATACTTTTTCAAAAACGCCTTTGAATTTGCTGATTCGCACTACGTCTCCAACTTTGTAACGATGTTTGCCGAATAGCTTCAAACGATTGTATACGTGATTGAGTTTAGTATTAGAAGTGACGTTAGCAGGCTTCATTCCAATAGTTCGATGTTTACGATTGTTATAGGTGCTCGTGACATCATCCAGGACATCTATCCAACGATATTTTCTGAGCAGACTAAAAGTCTTGTACAAATCTTTCTTAACGGTTCTAATAACTCGTTCCGCCATTGCAGCTTTCTTAGTGGAATAAATAAAGTAATGATTGATGTTATAGGTCTTCATTAACTTTGCAAATTCATCGTTATAAAACTCTTTGCCATTATCAGTCTGCAAATTTTGGGGAATATGCCGCACATCATTTTCTAAAATTGAAGCCATAGCTTTAGTAACATCCTCACCGGTCTTTGACTTTAACGGGCGAGTCAATAAAAACTTCGAATAACAATCAATGACCACTAAAATGTATTTATAACCTTTAATGTGTGTAGCGTAAGATATAAATTCACCTAAATCTGCCTGCCATGACTCATCTAGCCCCTTAATTATTGTTCGCCTTCGAGTATAGTTTCGCCTAGCAGGTGCCACGGATTCTAGCTCAGTAGACAAGCGGTAGAGTAGGGGGGTATTGTGTAACTGATGTAGGTAGACACGTTGTCAAAACAAATACTTTTCGGTTGGTCTCCTCTTAATTTGGATTAAGTCGAAGTCGGATTAGGACAAAAACAAACCAGAGTATAGGACAAATAGGGCGCCAGTCGTTTACTTTAAAATCCCAAAGAACACCCGTACTACAAGATGTCCTCTTATGATAAATTTACTTACAACACGAACTCAGCCTCTGGAACAGCCGACCTAAGAAAAACCTAAAATAAAGTAAACTAGGAAAAAAGGAGGTTCGGTGAAATTATAACTAGATAACCTAACAAGTAATTAGGTATTTATTCAAGTACCCAGAATGTTATCCATTGGTTACAATAACACTAATTATCAACAAAATAAAAACATAAAACAAAGTAAATAAC
>JAHWXV010433670.1:0-17718 GCA_024586415.1 Phrixothrix hirtus
CTAGGTAGGGGTAGACCGAGAAAGAGATGGTTGTATATGATTGAAGAAATTGTAAAAGGAAAGAGAATAAAGAGCGCAAAGAATAGGAGAGCTTGCCAAAGCGTTGTATGAATTTAATGGAAGCAAGAGAAGTGTGTAAGTACAGAAAGGAATGGAGAAAATAGTGAATGGGTGATAGTAGTGATAGTCGGATTGGTAAGTAATAGTGGGCTGGTGTGTGGATAGTGTAGAGTGCTGGGAGTTGCGGTGAAGGGCGGTGGTAGTGAGAGGGGTTAATGTATGTGTGCATGCAGTGGTTGTGAAAGTGGAGTTTTGTTAGTGGGTTTTGCCTACCCCGTGAAGGGAATGGCGTGATGGGTAGTAGTAGTAGTAGTAGTAGTAATATTCATGATAACTTATTTGTATTACAAGGAATATTTATATATCACACTAGTGTTCAGTTTATTAGTTGTTGCGATCAAGTTTTATGTACAACATCAGTTAAAGATTCTTCTTTGAAGACTTTGAATTAAAGTACCGTTACCTTTATGCCATGAGAATAATTTTCACTTCATTCAATGATTTAAGTTACTGGGTCATCGTATTCAACTTGCTCGATATCTCTTGTTTAAACCGATATTTTCGACCTTATCACTAAATTCACCCGTCAACAAGTGAACTCAAGAGTTTCTCAAGAATGTTTTTTATTGCTGAGTGGACTAATTTTGACCTTTAGAAGTATAACCATTTATTTATTTAAAGCATCCTATTTTGGGAAATAAGACTACTGAGTTTCTGATGATTACTTAAACGTTTTGCCAAATTTCAGAAATAAGAAGACTATATTTATGAAAAACAACTTTAGAAAATTTGTAGCAAAATCGTAGTCTGGCGTTTCGCAAGGATTTAGTATGACACTTTGATGTTAAAAGTCTGTCAGATCTCTTACTATGTGCTCCACTACATGTGGTTGTTAACTATTTTGAAAATTTCTTATTTTGCAATTCAAAAGGGTCACATTGGTTCCTCCACTACAATTATACGTGGTAAACTTTAAAATCAACTTGTCTGAGCATACTGTGCATATTTTGGTAAGTATCGCGTGGGCAAATCCTCGCCTTATATTCTGTAACTCTTCCGTTAATTTAGTAGTAGTATGTTAGGTAGCATTGCGAGAAGACCAGCTGTTGCGTAAAATTTACAAAATATTCTAAACTGAATAAGTAGAGAAAGGTTAGCGGCGGTTTATGAGCACTTAGGTATAGGTTAGTGTGACCTTCCTCCTCCTATTCTACCGTAAAACAGTTACCAAATCAATTAGACTTAGTAAAAGAGCCCATTGAAGGCGAAATCTTGCCGGGAAGGCATACAGAAGCAATTACCGAAGAAAGGAAAGCAAATTGTGCTAAAAGAGAGGCGGCTAAAGATAAAATACTTAGCAAAGAGGTGTAATCTTTCAGAATTCTACATAAGAAAATACGTGAGTTTCCATTACACGTCAAGCCAGCTGTACATACATCGACTTCTGAGAGTTCGGTTACCTCTCTTAGAGCCCCGAACTGTTTGCGGAATTGAAATTACACTTGTGAGAGGAAAGTTCAAGAGCGGCGAAGAAGTAAAGTTTGCGAGTCTAGAACATCTTATAGACTTAGAAATGTTAATGCAAGGGATCTATTAAATTTGAATTTTTTCAACTAAATCTCGATTAGACTGGAAACTTTGGAAACATGCTTCATACTTGGGCAATTGATACTAACTGCACATTTTAATGTAATATTGGCGTTTTTCTCAAGAGCTATTACACAGAAATCTAAAGCAATAAAAGCAATATAAATCATGGCATACATAATGGTCGCTTTTTAATCGTTGTGCACGCGCTCTAGGTCAATTATTACCGTGGCGTTCTGATAGATTCTGTTCTGCACTCCTTTATCAAGAAATGCAGTGGAATGTTGTAAAACGTATTTTTTTATTTTATTATTTATTTTTTTTATAATATCCCTTTCATGTCAGAGAAACCCCTTAGTTTACATTTTTAAATCAAATATAAACATAATTTAGTTGTATTTCAATTTTATATTTATCAATTAAGCAAAATCCATAATTATCTCGTAGTAAATACAATTATTTGATCGGTGTCCGATTACAAACAAAGATGTTATATTCCCCAGTTAGGTTAGAGTAATATAAGCGAGAGCAAACGCAACTTTTTCTAAATCTTGAGTTGGCACCGTCGGGGGTAATCCGCAATGGTATAGGTGCATTATGCATCTGTTTAGTACAACGCAACCAGATGCATAGAAAATAATTCTAAAGCGATCAAGTGCAACACTCGTAGGCGGGTGTTAAGTATCTTATTTACTTACATTAGTAATCTTGCATAATAGAAGCCTTTTCTAACTACTCGATTAATTTTAATTTTAAGAGCAATCGGAAGGCTATGGCAATAATTTGTACATACATACATTTTCGATTTAAATTTTCTGGAGTATTCTTGGAAACATACATTTCTAACGTAGAAAATGTATTATAGATGTTGGAAGTAATTTCTAAACGATGGGGAATCCATACATCAAAAATCAAATATAACCAGTAAAACAATAATCAAACAAGTATTATAGAGAACCGGACATGACAGAGGGTGCAATATTGAGTTTCCAGAGTCATATATAACCTGTTCAATATCCTGCTCCACTAGCATCCGACCGAAAGGCCGCCGAAACTAATTTCTTTCCTGTTCCATTCTAAACCTTCACAAATGCCGTTATTGGATTTTGTCACCCCATTACAAAGAGGAAATTAGTCCAAAGCACCTAGCCCAACTCTTTATAACTGTTCATTTATACTTTATTAATGTATACTTACATTTAAACACTGTATATGTACCGATACTGCCAAAAGACAATAAAAATTCGACTTTTGGCAAAAAATGTAAAGGTCTCAGACTTGGCTTAATTTAATATAGATTCATTCATGATTTGAGAATGATAAAAAGGCGACCAGTTCGTCACACGCGATTTTAAATATTGACTTATGCGGATCTGTCGTCTGAGACCACAAATAGTCCACCCTATTCCGATTACAGTTCTGCACAAATGCCCCGGTGACCTGTTTCCGTCAGACACTTTTCCGTTAATTATTAATTTTCAATACTGACTATTTCTAAATTCAATTTTAGCTTGATCATACGAAGTTCCTTTAAAATTGACATATTTAGTATTTACATTTTTTAATCGCAAGATATTTAACTTTCAAATGATTCGTAAATTAATCTTGAAGTTTTCTGTAAAGCATATAATATTTGCTGAAATATCTAAACAATAAATTGTAATGTTTAAATAGTACGTGAATAGTTAATTGTTGTAATTATTTTTGTAGCACACCTATTATTAAGAAGAATTTCCAAAGTCATATTTCTGAAGTATTTTATGATAGTTTATTTCAATAATTAACTTAAATTAAACTATTAGTTTTGATTGACTTCTCATTCAACTTAGGAAGAATTTAATAATAGAATTGTGGACGCCATTTTGTCATTACGTGTCCGCAACTGACAGTTTCATTATGAACCAACAACTTCACCAATTACTGGATTAGTTCCGCAAATGCTATTCCATTAAAGATGCAATTAATATGAGTTTTCCTTTATCTTGGCTTGCGATGTGTAACCAGGCAAAAGATGGGTGGGGGTGTATCATGAGGGAACGAAAAGGGATAGGGAGTGGGTCTTTCATTAGCGCGAGGTATCTGTTGTTGTTTTAAGCATGCCTTTATCTAATCAGACAAAAGCGTGGTACAACGCTCGTTAGGCGTGTTGGGGTGTGCGAAGGTTTCTAAAAAAGGTGTACAGCCAAAATTCTTATGACATACTATTAACTTCAACCAATGATTCACTAAATTTAATTAACGAGTCTAATGATTTGTGGATAAACGAAAATCTTTGTAAAGTGCGAATTTAGGGTAAAGTAGATGATTTAATTAATACTAACACAAATTTTAATATAATCATTAATAATTGTCTTAAATTTAGCTTTTCTTAGCGTATCATAAATTAAAATTTTTAGCATAATTATTTCAAACATCCACAAATATTGATACATTTAACATAGAAAATTTGATATTCATTTTCTTTAATCGCTATTATTAGTAGACATTTTGCTTCTGTTAGAAAACTTGCTACAATTGATCCCATTCTAATAAATATCAGTATGCAACTTAACATTTGTAAGAAGTGTCCTACGACTGACGTTAGTTTAAATTTTTTATTATATTCTAGTATTTTCTAAACTGTTCCTATAAAAATTATATAGGTGTATGTCTCTCCAGATACTAATGCACTACGAGTGAATGACTTCTCCTGAAACCTAACGCCCATGTTAATTAATAAATTCAACTAATAATTTTAATAAAGATGGGAGTGGTTAGAAATGTGGTATGCTACCACTTGGTTGAAAAATACTCGAATTGCTGAAGTACTATATTAAAAAACAAGTTTCATAAGTCACATGTTTATCATACGAGCTCAAGCTTAGAAAAGAGCCCCATAGAGGCGAATGTTCTAATGAATGAGTGTGATAAAATGTCCTATGAAACCAGTTTTTAATACTATTTTATCTATTTGTTTAAAATTTAGAAAGGAACGCATTTTTTGACACGTAATTGGTTTAGGCAACTTTTTGATAGTTGATGACATTGACGTTTTGACATTTGAATATGAAAGTTTTTTCAATCCTCTATTTAATATTGACGTTTTATTAATGTTTCAAACCTTTTAAAATAATATATTCCGTGTTAAAAAGCAGGCATCATGAAACTCAAATGGGTTTCGAAGTGAGCTGATGTGCATACGCAAATAAATAATATTAATTAAAAAAACTAGTTTCCAAAGACGTACGTTTATTACACAAGTTCTAGTTTAGAAAAAGAGTCTCTAAGAGATCAATTTTTTAAAGAAAAAGTGTGCTAAAACGTCTTATGAAATAAGTTTTTATACTATTTCATCTATTTCCATGTGTATGACTTAAACTCTATGAGGAAATGAATTTTTTGCATTTTCGGGACCAAAACTCCACGTTTAGTCACTTGTTTCCGTGACCAAAGTGACACTTTTAATCTCGAGGGAATAAAATTTTACTTTAGCCCCAAGGGAGATAAAGTAAATTTAATACCGTTCACCATAGCAATAACAAAAATTAACTAATCAAAATTATATATTGCTGAGAGCGTTTCTATAGCGCATCGTAAATTAAATTCAAATAGTATTTGCCGAGAAACATATTTTAATAAATCGAATGATCTGTCATATTCAAAGTCATGTAATTATACTTTCTTAATCTTTTTAAAGATTTCAAATTTTTTAAAAGTGCAAAAAATAATGTACATACCTCGGGACTAAAAGCGCTTTTTAATCCCCCGAGAGATTATTTCTTTCTTGGGATCAAAAGAAGCACTTTAGTCCCTTGGTATATATTATATTATTGTTAATGTAAATTGATTTAGCAAATTTTATGATAGTTGGTCTGACTGACGTTTTGTCATTTAAATATAAAGTTTTTGTCAATTTTCTATTTAATGTTGAATTTTACTAAGACTAATTGTTAAAATAATATAATCGGTGTTAAAGAAAGACTATTGTAGGCCTATTCAAAAACTCGTTCTGATTAACTGGATTCATAAAAATTACTCGGCAGCCCTTGCTGCGTTTTGTAGTACTCTAAGTAATTATAATTTGATAATTACGCACTACTATGTACATTACGTATTTATGAAATTTAATTAAAGTAGGAGTCAATTTAAAATCAGCAAGGAATCATTTTACTAAGGAATAAATAGATTAAAACAGAAAACTATTTAGATTCACCTCGTATAATATATAAAATTATTAATTTTAAAATACATAGTAAAAATTCATGATATTAAAAGAACTTTAGTTGTTTTATATTCACATAGACGGTGAGCTCAGCGTTGACGTTTGATTAAACAGTTGAAATATAAGTAACGCACGCGTCAAGGTGGCTTGAATATCCCGGACCCGTGTGAAAATCATATAAGCAAATATATAAATAAGTAATGTATATGAGAATGTGAGAACCTTGCTTAAAAATTAATTGTGCAACAAAATTATTACAAAACGCTCCGAGAAGTTCAACGACAATATCGAGGTCGTGAAATAAACAATCCCAGATTCTCAGGGGGAAAATTAAAAGTTACCTTGTATAGTGATTTGTGCCTTTAAGTTTTAGATTTTGAAACTGTCTTTGTCAAAGTTTATTAAACCACTAAGCCAAGGTGTCGAAGTTGGGTTTCCAGAAATAAATTGGGAATTTGAATTGGCAAGATTCAGACAGGTACCACTCCGTATACCTCTACCCGAGAAGAGTCTTCATTTAAATTAGGCCACAAAGGACAGCTTTTTTCGTAAGTTCATCGACGTTAGAAACACCAAAATAGCAAGTGCTCTCCACGTATTTTTGTCTAAAAGGGGATCCGTCACCTTCGCTTTTAAGTAAATTATTCAGGTCTACAAGACCATCTTAGTTTGCAAACCTACGAAACGTAATAAAAGGGACATCGTTGCTTCAATTTATTTTGGGGAAATTGAAACGAATGGATTATACCTATTAGTAATTATTGGTTAAATAGACATTTTTGATTATCAAGTCATTGAAATAATTGTAAATTGTTGCAAGCTAGTTTTCTGTAAATATCATAACTGCACTATAGTAATTTAAGTTTTTTAACGAAATCTTTGATAGTTTGAGTACCCATTTAGTTATAGATGTTTATCGTGTGTTTTCTCGTACACGTGTCGCCAAGGGAAGCCAGATTCGCCTTCTTCAAATTTGTCGGAGATTTCGTATCTACCTGAAAACGTATTGTGGTTTCTTACATACGGTATGCGCGAATCTCACTTGCACGGGTGCATGCGTGCATTCTTAGTATAATTTTATTTAAGGAATACGTATTTTACCATTGCGTATTAACGAATTATGTATAAACGTGTCTACCTCAAAAATTTACTATATGAGGTGTTTGTGCTCAATTAGTGTTTTATTTCATTATTACTGACAACCTAAGGTTAATCTGAAGCGATGTTTGTACAGTGCGCGCTAAATAAATTTAGTACTCAGTTTATATTTGGTCAATAAAAGAAAAGTTATAAAGCATTTGTTTAAAAGTAAATGTAAAACTTGCATAATAATTTAAAATTCCACCAGCTTGTTTTTTAATGATATACAGGGTGGTCAATTCTAATACCTGCCTTAATATAGTTCATTTTCAGCAAAATGAAACCTAAATTTGTGCACGACGTTAAATTAAACTCAAGACTCTTATGAACCATTCGTATTAATTTCATTATGCAGGACGTATTAAAAAGCATCATAGTTCTTCTTTACTTTCGTAAGTAAAAGCAGTTTTGGACCAACTAAGCATAAATAGGGAGCTTCACCCCAATTTTATAATAAAGGTAGTACTCCACGATATACAGGAACCGTCATAAATAGTGAGCACTTTTAGCCTAGTATATATTCTCTTTCAGTTTATATCCCATATCTGTAGCACCGTTAGAGTATATCTTCTTTTTCAGTTTATATCCCGTATCTACAGTACCGTTAGAGTGTCTGTCTCCACTCCTAAGGTGGGTCACATCTTGTCATACAGGGTATTTTACAAACATGACCCAGTAGCAGTATTGACTTTAGAACAGTGGCATCCACCTTTCACCGATTTTGTCTTGACTTTACAGTGTTTAGCCTCGAAAGTATCGAAGGACCACGCTTCGCTTCACTGTAGCTTTGCCGGCCGTGGTTCAACACTCGTGATTTTATTTGCCGCATGCGTTATTGTCAGTTTAGCCTGTAACATGCTACAGATACTATTATTTTAAGGCCCTATGAAACTCAAATGGGTTTTATGCTGAGTTCATTTCGACACATAAATGGATAAAAATTTAAAGACGCACATGCAAACAAAACTTAGAAAGGTCTACTGTAGAAATTAACTTAATGCGTCACTTTTGTAGTATCCAATATTTAAAGTGAGGGCTCACCTCTACAATAGTATACTAGGATACAAGAACGGCAAGCGTCTTACAACAGGTCGAGAAAAACTTAGAGAAACGGGACCCGAAGGGTCGACTTTTGCTAATTTTCGAAACTTTTTGGACTAAAGCACTTAATGATCATGTGTTGTACACTATTTTTTGCGGCAACTATCAACTAATTACGGCGATTTTATATCAAACATTTACTTCGTTTCATAACAGTACTAGTACCGTTATGAATCATAACGCGCTTGTTATCGCGGCGTTTCTATGACAATCACAACAGTTCGGGAAATATATCATTACGTGACAATCAACATAGCCGGTAAATGTACAAAAACTTGTCAGCAGCGCAAAAAATAATTGAACGGTGCAAAGCAGAATTTGGCTAACGATAAGTCATATTTTTGTTAATTTAATACTGGTTATGCCATCCTAAGCATCATTTATAAGCTTCTTCAAGGGCATTTAAAATCTTTGTAAGTTGGACGTTAACATAGATATACGCATACAAAGCTTTAGCCAGCGATAAATGCCGAAGTCGTATATTAATAATAGTAAAATATATATTTAAGATAGCCTTAAGTTTAGATTTGATGAAGAGGTGCAATAGCATCTATTTAAATATGCTTTTATTCAACATTCTTTAAGGTCAGATCGAAACATTATAGGTGGTACTAAGAATAAAAGACTTTAAACGTTGACTTCACTTTATCTATTGTTCCTAAAATCTCCAAAGCAAGATGCATATACTGTCAAACAGGGAATCATTATAAGTTAATAAAACATAGTTGGGAAGGGCGACTTACAGAAGTAATGCGTAAAAAGCCGGACAAAGTTAATACATATAAGACGAACCAACTATGGTGTGTCTGTGTTATATAGGATACGAGATTCCGAAAGTTCGTCCACCATAACTCGTATCCAATAACTCTTACTCCACAACTCGACCCTGCACAACTCGTCTCTCCTAAACTCGTCCCACTTAACTCGTCCTCCACAACTCGTCTCCTACAACTCGTCCTCCACAACTCGTCTTCCCAGCTCGTTCTCCATAACCCGCCTCCCACAACTCGTCGCTCAAAATGCGTTTCTCATAATTCGTCCCCAAGACTTGTTGGCGTAATTGACAACACAAAGCTTTGTAGTAGAACCAAATTTCTAATATGTAAGATTAAACGCTACACAACTAAAATTTAATGACTAAATAGCAATCTATAAATTCTCTGCAAGTTTCAGTAAAAGTTTCTGGCTTACGCAAAAGAATTACTCATTGAGATTACTGTAAATCATTCAGGTAAATTCTTTTTAATTCCAAAAGGTTGTTTACATGTACAGAGAAAATTCTCCGTTTAATTTTTCTTTTTAATATTTCTGAAATTGAGTAACAAATAACTTCAAATGATCAACATAAAGTTGAACAGCTTGTAATTGTTTTAACAAAAGGTAAAAAACGTATTCAAAAGGGATATTATATGTTCTTATTTTTTCAATATAGCTTTTAGTTTAAAAATAATGAAAAGAACAAATTAGTTATATGAAATAAACCGTATTTTCTTTTAATTTTACCGTTTTTTGATAATTTTTACTTCCACAGAAAGCATTGAAAAAGTGGATAATAAACATGCTTGAAAACGTACATAACTAAATCTAATTTAATAAATCAGAATGGAGTTTTTTATCAATCTCAATACGCTGAATGTTTATCAATACAGGTTGAAATGACCTGTAATATGAGTAGGACTAGAATATATAGTAACATGTCATCGCTAACTAGTATAAAACTTGTAACCATACATATTGCATATCAGAAGTTCTCAAACAGTTTTCCAAGAATTTTCTAAATTCGATTGTGCCCAAATTAAAGTTGTTTAATCTTTTTATTATTTTTTTGTGAACAAATGAGGCATAAGGAATAAGTAGTTAAAATATCTGAAAGTATTTACGTATTTTTAGTTCACATATTTAATTTTATACATTTTACATGAGCGCTTCCAAAAACCATAGTATTTTTATTTCAGCGAATTATTATTGAACACCTCGCCGCTCAATTCGCTATCTCTATTTTTTCGTTTCTTTTTAAATCGCAACCGTTATTATACTCGCTCACGCTTTTAAGGTAATAACACCGTATACCGCTTTTCCCTTTAATAGCCAACAATCGCATTAAAATCAAACCCTATTGTGTTAATTCCAACACAAAATAGATCTCCTTCGTGTCGTTTACAATAACGCGTTTATTGTGTGAACCACCAATTACCAGATATAAAATAAGAATAATTTATTGGTTACAACATACTATTGTAGTGGTAAAAAATCCATGAAGTTATTCTACAATTCTCCAATACCTTAAGCTCCTTTGTGTTTCTTACGACTAATTGCAGCTAAAAGAAGCTAACAATCAAGGCAAGCGTAATCACATTTTTTATTTATCCTAACGTATTGTTTATTGTTCAAATTCTCGTTATTTACAACTAAATTTCAGATTGCCCCATAATAAGTCTCAACAAGCTTCAAAAAGATGCAGTTTAAAATTATTTAATTAGAAGATTATAATAATATAAGCTTTATTCTTAAGCAGCTTCTGACTAGATTAAAATTTATATAATGATTTTAGTCATAATATAAATATTAATTTTGTTAAATTATATGTTTCAACTGAAATACTTCTGCTGTTGTTTATAAGAATTGAAAGTAAAATTATTAATAAGAATAAGATATAATTCTCAAATCTTTTGAGCCATCAAATTGTTTGCAAATATATGTTCCATATTTTATTAAACTAAAAATTTCAAGTTATATTGGCGTTTGTTAAATACTTAATATTCAATTAACGTTTTTATTCAATAAATTAGTTTTGTTTTTATGTACATACTTTTCACTAGGCTTGTATCAGATTTTTATTCGTTTTTGAATTGTTACTCACGGGATGGAATTTATTCATAATTGATACCGCGGTATTTTGTGTGCATAATTTGAATTGTACGCTAATTCTTAATTGTTTTTGGAGAAATTGGGATCATTATCAAGATAAAATTTATAAATTGCACTATGTTGTGTCGTCGTTCCAAAAATTAACGTAAATGAGCGTATATTAAAGGGTCTTTATCTAATCATAAAAGTTGGGTAGAGACCCAAAATTTGTTTGTTTAATTTTCTTTCTAAATATTGATAGAACGAAATTAAAGGGTATCAAAGGGTCTTCAAAACACGCCCTCTTGTTGCATAATGATAAAATGAGCATTTTTCGAGAAAAGCGTCTTTTAAGCATTTGCTTACAGTGAATGAATACAAACTCACTTCAACCAATTTTCATTATTAAAAAAATGCCTATTGGAAACAAGCGCCAGAGTTGCCTCTAAGACAAATTTAATTTTAACAAATAATAATTTTATGTAATGCAATTAGAAAAACTAATATATAACATCCTTTAAAGTATGTTCAAAACAAATTTATTTAATTATTCAGTAATCTTAAATATACAAGGTTATGTTTCTAGTTAATTAATAATATTCTATCAAAATTTAGAAAAACAATTAAACAAACAACTGTCATGAGTAGATTACGCGCTTTAGCAGGAGAATTGATGAAATTTAAAAGGAGTCGATACACTAGCTAAAACTTCATTAGAAAAAACTGATTTGAAAAGTCAAACTTAGATGCTTGTTATTTTTGAGTTTTCGTAAAACCGTTGTGTAGTTAATTTTGCGAGAAGAATCTCTCTCACGTTCTTTACTCATCAATTCCGGAAACCCTGTATGGTGCAATTTATAAATTTTTTCTTTACAAAGATTCTAATGTAACGAAAAACAATTAATAATTAGCGTAAGATCTATGTTACACACAAAATAACACGGTATTAAATCCTCTTAAGTGCATTACAAGTATGCATAAATTGCAATTTAAAGACGAAAAAAATCTAAAACAGGCCTATTGAGAAGTATAAATATACAAACAAAATTAATTTGTTGAATAAAATCGTTGATTGAATACTAAGTATTTAAGAAACGCTAATACAACGTGAAATTTTTAATTTAATAAAATATAGATCACAAATTCCCAAAGCATTTCATGGTTCAAATTGTTTGAGAGTTATATCTTATTCTATTAATAATTTTACCATCAATTCATATAAACAAGAGCAGAAGCACTTAAGTTGAAACATATAATTTAAAAAAATTGTTTTAAATTTATGAGTTACTAATCTCATTATAGTGTCTCAAAAATAAATGACACTGCGCAAACTGTAAGTACGTAATGTTCTGAATAGCTCAATTTTCTATTAACTATTTTCAAAAACGATTTTTGAATTTTAAAAGTTTAAATGATATAGTTTACTCTAAATGCAATCCTGTCTACTAAATAAACGCAGTTATGAATTGAACAATTGCAAAACGCACTACTGTAATTTGATGTACCTATAAAAACATGCATATTATTCTTGGAACGTGATTCTAGCAATGCGACTTATACAAGTTTTTTGGCCTTGTTTACTTTTTTGAAATAATAAACGTCAAGTGAGATGCTACACTTTAATATTTAATTTTAAATATATTGGTTGTTTCATTGCTTGCTACCAAAATTATTTGTTAAAAACACAATTATTTTACATTAAATGTCAGACCTGAAATCAATTCAATTAATTTTGTTTTAAAATTTGTAACGTGTCCAGTGCAGATATTCTATATCGAAATAAGCGTTCAATTTTACATGGATCAGTAACAATATTCCCTAAAAGTTACTATTGTATACAAAAATCACGAATGGGAAATACAATGTTTATTTATGTATTTATTTTGCTTTGCAAAAATTATTTTTAGTTTTTTTGCTTATCTGTTAGATTTGTGTACCGGTGATTGAAAAATATTATTTTAAGATATGTCAGGCAAAATAACATAAAATCCTTTTAACCTGATCTCCTAGAACAAATATTTTTAGAAACAAACGCATGTTCCATAATTTAAGATATGCCGATGAGTAATTCACATCAAGGACATCGTTTACTATCCGCCACGGGGCACACTCCTGTGTTGGACTGAATATTACAATTGTTAGTACTTCAAAAACTATGCGTTCGTGAAAAAAATTCTATAAGCAAAATTGGTTCTACAGGTCATAAGGCACCAATAGTTTAGGTGGTATCGCTTTATTTGGGACACCCTGTATACATTTTAAGCAGCCTCGAAAGCTGTTGAAGAATAAAGTTTCTTCTAATTAAATAAATGTTAAACGGTGACATTTATTTAAAATAAGTGTTTTACAACCATCGGCATATTTTTGCTAATTACATTTTATAATTTAATTAATAGATATTATAACTAAGTAGATCAATTTTTATTTTGAATAAAATTTCTGATTCTAGAGAAATTCAATGTTATTTACTTGTTAATTTTGTCATATATTTTTAAACAGCGTTTCATGATTAATGTTTACAATTACAATTTCCGTTGTAACGTGTCCCTTGTTCGTGATGTTAAAATTGTAACGTGTCTAGCCTTGTGCACTAATAGAGGGTTGGAACGTGGTTACCAATGGCGCAAGTTAGCTTTTAAGTCGAAGGGTAGTCCAGAACTGCACTTGCTTGCTTCGAACGCTATGTACCTATAACTTACTCTGATTATGTGCAATATTTACAAGGCTTTTTTCAATGTGAATTATGATTCACGTTTACTCAAGCTTATTAAACACTTTTATTTTGTGCGCAGTGTATACGTATACGATATAATTTAACTTTGACAACTTTTGTATTTTAATTTTAACTTTGGAATAATAGGTGTACACCTTTCAAATATGTTACTTTAATTATATTTGTAGTTCAGTTTCACTTGAAATGTATTGACTCTTATTTATTCTGACTGTTAGAGTTTATTTTAATTAGAAATATTTGGAATGCTAATTATTTTATACTGTTTGCATGCTTTGACTTTTGTAAAACTCTATTTCACAATTATTTACCTTTGGAGTGGTTATATTATATTAATAACATAATCCTTTATTCATTGTAACTTTATGTATTTAGTAATAACACAATTTAACAAAGAACAGTATTTATTTAAACATTAAATCAGAAATTATATACTTAAGTTATTTTGAATAATTACAGATTTCAACCTTTAAATTAACTAACGGCCGTTCTGTTAATTCTTGTTAAACGTAGGTGGCATGACAATGCCCTTTTGATCAATATTTCGTTCAATTCGATTGATTTGAAGGTTACGGATATCAAAATTGCATTTGCAACGTGCGTTGTGCGGTTTTCTTTGCTAGTGCTATTTATATGTTTAACGCGGGCGAAAATTAATTTAGGTAATTCTCATGTAGGATGTAATTGCTCATAATTAAACTAGGTTTTGAATAGTGAGTCTGGATAGTCGAAGGGCTATCAATGGATGCCTCAGCAGCCCTGGCGAACTTCCGCCAGTCCTTGAACACATTCCTGTAAGTGTTTACTTTTATAAACAATTCCTGACTAGATGAAAATAGTATTTATTAAAGTTGTTACTTGAACTCGGAACTGTACGGCACAGTTTATCAAACATGCAAATCAGTTCCTTTAACTGTTAATTGATCGTGCTGGCCGTCCACCTTGGGTTACTACGATCCGTAACGAAAGTATTGCCTCTTTGTTTTGAATCTCTATTTTTATATAACGTGAACAGAATTTTACAATATTTCACAGGATTAAAATTACCTCGCTTGTACTTGAGGTAGTTCTAATCTATTTCGTCGCTTTGAAATGGTTTTATCAGATTTAGCGGTAAAATAAGTCTCGCATGAGATGCTGCCCAATTCAAAAGGCGAACAACTCTAAAATACCCAGCTTTGAACGCATGTTTAAATACTAAACTCAAGACAAAATAGCTTTATCTTGGTTTAAACACGTTAATTAAAATATTCTACCACAAATTAGTACACTGTTATGTGCGTAATTTTTGTGTGTGTGAAGCAGTAAAAATTACATTAATAGAACTGTTTACATACGCTCACAAATAACAAAACTAGTTATACAGGCTTAATTAGGTTAATTAACAATTTTAAAAGTTACGTGACATGTGGCGGATCATAATACAGATTGTTCTATGAATAAAAATAAAATAGGGCAGTTAAATTAGTTTCATTAACATAAAATTTCCATCAAAATGCAATACTACGTTGCGCTTATCTAATCAAATTCGAACACTCATGGTTTTATGTACACAAAGTTCATACGCCTTGACCTACATAAGTAAAATAACGTTGACTCAGGTCAAAAATCTTGAACCGTTTAGATTAATATAATACAGTAAATTTAAGATGTATCATATCTTAACACTAATTAATATAATGGTAATTAAATACAAATAAGTGAATAAATTCGTTAATCGCTAATTATAAACTAATAATTACAAGCAAAAGTAAATAAGTAAATATGATAAATTGTTGTTAGAAAGCTCGGTAATTACACGTATGATAATTAATTAAAATATATACATAAGCATTTATGGTTTGATTAATATCCTTCTCTTCAATATTTCATCGAAAATGTGACTTGAAATTGCAAGAAAGTCCATCAATCGAACCTCATAACTTTTGAAGAAACGCCAACAGTACTAACCATAGGGTTAGTGATATTCGTTCATTACATTTATATATTTGTATGATTTTTATTTGACACATAGCACTTATCTTTTCAATTAAATAAATTTTATCTAATTTAAATATTTGCACTTTAAGTGGAATATTTGTTGTTAACAATCATACGCATTTAATTTTTTGATTCATAATTGCAGTATTGACCTCTAATATTAAAATCTACTACTGTTTGTAGCGTGCCTTTACCTGGTATCCATTTTGGTTTGAAATAAATAATTAATTTAGTAATTATCAAACACAAACTGGATGCTTAGTTCAGGTAAAGACCCATTAATTATATGTAATTTAAATTATTTTTACTAATTCATAACTAGAACATCCTGTATATATTTTATTTAAGCATTTCATATTTAATTACCGACATTTTTCCGTTTGGTAATATTAATAGTTTTTATAATTAATCCTGTACTAGTATTTATATTAGATAAGTACATAAATAATGGAGGAGTTCATGATCGTTGACCTACACTAGATAAAACATAGCTAAGCAGGTCAAGGAACGTGACCTTACAAGCTAAACATAGGCGTGAGCGCTTGTAGATTAGATAACGAATACGATGTTAAACTTTTATGGAAAATTTTCATACTTTATTAATTAAAATAATCACTTTAGCGTAATTAATTCACGATTGAATTAGTTAATTTTAAGTACGCATTTATTATTTATGTATTGTATAAAATTGTGAACGAATTAATTCGAATGGTTTAGCTGTTAATGATATATTATTAATTAGTTTTGTACAGGAGCAATGCTATCAAAATAAATTGTTACTTCCCCTAGGATATAAAAATAGCACATGTGATGGTGTAATCATTGTTAATCAGATGAGATCCATAAGCCAGAAAAGTTTGCTTCTAATTGCATTCGTTGATAACGAATTTACTATAAAATCCGCTGCGTTAGGCCATTTAAAACAGAGTTGACACTCGCTTCATCAAGTTGAGAGGTCGCTCCTTGAGGTTATTGTTCTCTAACTCCCTAGAGCACAGCAACACTAATACTACGAAAGGGTACAATATTGTAAACCACCCCTAAATAGCGAGCTGTTTTATTTCTATCTTACCGACTTTAAATTCACGAATTTAGAATATCGGGGTATGCTTTCCGAATATAAATATTAACAATAAACCGAACGAAGTGCAAACATAGGCCGTAATCTTCTAAATTAAATAGAAGATAGCGCTCTTTTGCAGAAGACGCAGAACCACGGAAATCACGAAGTTTGTTCCCGTGTATTTCAATGTATTTCAAATTAAACAATTTTAAACCGTTTGCCAAAAAGGGTTAATAGTTCTGTAACTTACCATATTGCTGAAAAGCACTGCGATTTATTCCTTCCTTTTTTTGGCAAAAGATCCGGCCCTAGCTTGGATTTTAAAGCACATGTTGGCAACCCCCTTGGGTGGATGTCGCTTTCTCCTTTACCTCAACAACCCCCAAGTTAAGAACAATTAAACCTTCACTAAATTTCATTTACCTAATGCATCAAAAACCGATGACAATTGCATAATTAGTTGCACTGCGAAAACACAAACAAACTTCGCCATTTTGATATGCTACCCATAAATCTTTGCGATCGATTAATATTTCAACGAAAGCGCATTCAAGCGCCCTCTGGTATCACCGACACAAGTAGAAGCAAGCGCTAACTAATGTAAATAGGTTTCAAACTAGAATTAAATCCATACTGTAATTAGCACTCTTTATTAATGAGCAATACATAATTTATAGTCTTAAGACTTCTTATTTAAATGTATAAAAATACGTTCAGGTATTAAAGCAGTGCAATGCAAAGCGTAGTTCAATTATAACATAAAAATGAAGGTAAAATATGAATAAAAATAAATTATTAAAAATATATAGTTCCGAGCATAAGTAAATTTTCAAAACATAGTTTGCAAACAAGGTTAACTAAATGAAATACATTAAATTGTATCACAAGATAAACGTACGTAGAGTATAACCATATACGTGCGTACATCGAGCTCGATAAATACAGAGCACTGGTAAAAAGCCTATAAATAATACCTAAATCAAATAACAGGTTTTAATTAAACTAATT
>JAHWXV010433767.1:0-13682 GCA_024586415.1 Phrixothrix hirtus
AAAGTTACGTATTTTTTATCAAGAAATCCGAATCTGCAATAAAAAAATTACGTTCCCATTTGAAATTTAAAAGTTACCCCCACCCCATCCCCAAGGAGTGGTGGGAGTAGGTTAATTTTTACACAAGTAAATGCCCCCTTTGATGTTGTACAAATTTTATTTGGGACATTTTTTCGTACTTTTTAAACTATTTCGTTGTCTCAAGATAAATGGGACACCCAGTATACTTCTACATATGTATTTAGCCCATTTCGTGCGATTAAAAAGAATCATATATTGCCAAAGAATCTTTTTTAAGTCAAGAGCATATAAAATGGTCACAGAGCTTCTTTGCAGGACGTTCCGGTGCACGACCTTCCCGGATAGTTCCGCTAAAGATGCTAGCAATATTCTGTCATCATATGGGTATCCCATCTTCCCCACTATCTCTCTTCCGTGGTTTTTATATTCCAGTGAAATATTTCGCCTTGCTCGTCGTTTAAATCACCAAGGCTTTTTGGAAAGTGATCTATGCGGCTGTGGAGATAATGCAGCTTGATGTTCATGCCAGATAGCCAAGCTTATTAAAATTAGAGATTATTCCCGCGATCGATTTAGTGTAGTTCTATGCTTTATGGTTTCCGTAACAACTCAAACAAACTAAGACCAGGCAGAAAGCACAATTTTGTCCACTGATTACACAAAATGTGGATCATTTATAAGTTTTTTAATCTGCGGGCCATCAAAATTCCCTTTTCTTAATTTCTTCATGTTCAGTACTGGGAATTTATGAGATACTTCTTTGTCTTTAGCCTTTACAAATTGCTTCATCCGATCAAGTTTAATATGCAGTAGTGCGGTTGAATACTTTTCTTCTGTTAATGAAAAGTTAAGTAATAACAGCTTGTACTGCAACGACCATGTGTTTTCTCACACGTTCTTTTTTTATTCAATGGCCAATTTTGGCTTAGCTGTCCCATTGACATCAAAAGCATGCATATTGGGTGTACCCATCTTGCTGACTAAGGATAAAGTTGATAATCTTCAGGAGTACACAAATTGCCCCTTGTGCTCTGAATACTTAACCTTTTCTAAAGTTAGATAAAACGTGTCGTATTCCTCTTTCATACTGACGGAGTGAACAATTGAAATTCAGTTACATATTACATATTCTGTAAAAAAATAACACACTTTTAACCTTCGCTTGGAACTGTTCATGAAAAAGCGCTATTCATTTGGTATGTATTTTGAGAGACCCATATTCTTCAGAAGGCCTGTGACATCATGGAAGAATACTGGGCCATTGTCGGCAGAGAAGAAGATTATCAAGTCCTTTTGTTGGCTGCGATAAATGCATTTCTGATTCCAGAATGAAGTAGATTTCTTTTATTCAGCTTGGAAGGCGAAACTTCAGCAAATTACTTTAAAATATTTAGATCTTTATGAAGTTTCTATAACATATACTGAGCATGTGATATACAACAACGCTCGAAGATATCTATGTAATACCGTCAAACATTTGTCTTCTTGTTAATATTAACCGTAACAACAAGCCAATTAGAACGCACTCCGAATCTCCGTATGAAAGTAAGTTAGCCGAAGGCCGATTGAACCAAAAATTGGTTGATCCAAATGTATCTTACGCCCACCCTAATACATAAATAATAAAGATTAGGTCATTCAATTCAAAGCAATTAATCCACCGAAGGGTATTTATTCCTGGGATGCCGATCGCTACATTAATGTCTTAGCGCCCCGGTTAATGCCGTACCTAGAACAGTTGAATAACAGTGTTAAAACAATATAATGCGCGCTCACATATTGCAGCAGTTACTAGAAGGTACCTTCAAGCCGAAAATGTTAATTGAATCCGGTGGCCTTTCCGTTGTTTTCATTCTGAACTATCAAATATCAACATAACCATGTCCATAGATGTACATAGATTTAAGAATATAAACGATCAATTGATTATTTCTTATATCTTAGTTTATACGATTTTAAATAATGTTGTAACTATAAAGTTGTTTGTTTTCGAGTATACATGCTGAATAAAAATCAAATGAATGAATATTTCTTAAACATGCTTTCCAATGGTCGCATTTTTAATTGACGTGACGTAGCATCTGTTTCAATGCGCGTCTAGTTACTTATATGTCTAATAATGACGTCCTTAATAGACTTCGTAGCTAGCTGATCGCGCGCTTAATCAATCGTAGTTCCAGCTGGATGCTCTCCTAGATCAGGGCGCACATAATTAATGGCACCTAAACATGATGTTTAAATGGTGGCGCCTAGTTGACTTACTCACTTTTCACCGTAGTCGCCTTGGAAATTTAGGTACTTGCCGTACTTCTACATATGTTTAAGTATTACTGTATCGTAAGAAGCGGCCGCCTGTTGATATAATTAGTCCTTGACAGCATCTTTTAAGACATCACATTGAAATCGTTTTTCAGTAATGAATTCCTTCATTTCCGGAAGCAGGTAAAAAATTGACGCTGTTAATCCGGGTTGATAGATGTTTAAAAATTTACAATGAAGTCCTTTGTCGCCCATGTTGTTATGAAGAAAACCAATTCCACGTGAAAACATGCCTTGAAGGAAGTTTTGGGTAGTTCGACGAAGATATCTAAGGGTAGTACAGTAGGTATCGGCATTTATAGTTTTGCCTATTGGCATGAAATCAAAGAGTGATATTCCTTCGCACCCCAGGAACATATGCCGCAAGTTTCTGAATAATAAACTTGGTTTGAATTTACTAGGCCTAATTAGGAGAAGTGATTGTCGTTTCCTGTTGTAGGTTTTATTTCAAATCTACGTTTCATCTAATACAATAATTATTCGATGAGCCATTACTTGTTTCTCGTCTGTGAGTACTTGTCATCTGTCAATATAGCTTCGTCAAAACAACCCCGAAAAAAATAGTACCGATATAAAAGCTTGCACAAAAATAGCCACAATATCCCCGATAAAATAACCCGTTTACCAACATAGTCCCCACAAAATATGCCGATCAACACATGAATAGTAAAAACTTGCAAAAAGATCTATAGTGAAACTTTGGAAATAGTAATCCCATCAACACACTTACGTTCAACAATTTAAAGATAAATTCCTTGCATTATTTATAGATCTAATACCACACAAATTAATTATAGTTTAGAAATCAACTTTTGCTGCTTATTTCGTACCGCGTGTATATAGTATCCGTTTTTACTATTGCTATTGCATTGACATGTATATAAGAAGTAAAATAATGGGGTAAGGTTATGTCATTTAACCATCTAATATTTAAATATTTAAGAATAAATAAAGTCAGTGTATTGAATTAATTCAATAAACCTCGTATAGCAATTTATAAAGTCATTTTGTGACGCTGCATTAAAATTGTATCAAAAATATCCGTTGCTGAAGAATAAATTTAAGTAGAAAATAAATTCATCTGTAAAGAATTTTAAATACCAATATATAGGGTGTGGCAACCGTCTGTATTTTGTTGATAGTGGCGTAGGTATTAGAAATATCAAAAATTGTTTCAAATAAAAGTTTATTGTAGTTAAGTGTTCTATCACTTAGAAATATTTTTGATTACACAGTGTTTAAGTTAGCCTACACACAACCAAGTTATCTTATTTTAAACCAAACACCCTCTATATTATTGCATTTTAGATTTCCCATTTCAATTTAAGCTAAGTTTGTGTACCATATGCAAGGTCTAAAGTAAGCACTTTCAGAGTTATTCAACTGTTTTTTAAAAAACTAGCCATTGCAATAGTCTACATTTTTTCGAATATTTCTAGAACCCAATTAGTTAGGAAGATACGGTTTAAAATTTTGGTTTTACTATAAAATGCTTTATCTTGATTTTCTTCAAAAAATGTTCTTAGAATTAGAGAGCGCTGCTTGTAATGCGTCAAACTTTACAAGTTTCCAACGTTTATAACTTATTTTTTATAACTGAAATCCCACAATTTTTTTTTATTTTTTTGAATTCTACATTTTATTGTCTATGATATGAATATTACTTTCCCTATACCGATCTTTACTCCTTTTGCTGTTATTGAAATATTGAAATTTTATTTGTTGAAATCATTTTCTACGTTTATGAACTAGTATGCGTTTAAACAAACGAAAATCAATGAAAACTGCGTTTTGAGTGTTTGTGAAATTAACAATTAGTGTGTCACGAATTTATTGCGTATAACATTTTTATTTTTAAAATTCTTTTATTAATTGTGGAAAGATTTGTTTAAAACGAATTGGTTCACTTAGGAGTTGGTCAACATGACTTTTATCCATGGCAAATGCTATAATAATTGTTTACTTGTTTCGAGAATTTACGGAGAAAGGTATCAGAATAGAAGACACCTACAAGTAAGCAGTTTTCAACGACTTTTAGAAAGATTTGTGACAATGCGAAATGTGAAATATATAACTCCAAATCAAAACAAAACCGTAGTAAACGAAGAAAATGAATTTTTGGTAATGGCGGCTGTTGTTGAAGATCCGTATCTTAGTCAACGGACGACATTAGCACTAGATCTGCTGGGCGACTTTTGAAAAAAAACCGTTTTCAACCCTATAAAGTACAACTATACCACGAATTACTTCCACAAGATTACCAGCACCGACTTAATTTCTGTTAGTTTAGTTATTGAAAATAAAATTCAAACTGAGCCAGATTTTTACGGTGTCGTTTTGTGGACGGATAAATGGACCATTAATAACAATCGATTTGTTAATGGCCATAATTGTCACTATTACTCCAATTTCAACTCACACATTGTGCCAGAAACTCATTGACAGAATAGGTAGTCTGTAAACGTTTGGGGTGGCATCATCGGGATTCAGGCTATTGGTCTATATTTTATCAATGATACTTTAACCGCAGAAAGGGTTTACAATTTTTTAATCAATAATTTACATGAACTATTAGAAGATGTGCCTTTAATAATCAGGCGGAACATGTGGTTGAAAATGGATAGTGCTCCTGCACATTATAACTTGAGAGTTCGGGAGTGGATGAATGAAAGGTTACAAGAAAAATTGATACGCAGGGGAGGTTCCATTGTTTGGTCAGGCACGTCGCGCGACTTATCACAATTATACTTTTTCTTGTGGTATTACGTAAAAAACTTGGTATAAACAGTCGCCGATTACCCGTGAATACATGGGCACCGAATAATGCAGGCATTTGAAACAGTTTCAATTAACATATTGGCATGCGTACCAAGATCATGTGGCGAAAAAATTCGTTTATGTTTAAATAATGAAAGCACCCATTTCGAACAATTACCGTGATAAGTTACAGGTTGTAATAAGATTCACTTTAAGACCTTACGTTGTTTTTTTAGTTTTTCTCAAAGGATAGATTGTAAATAATTTTAATATAGTAAAATGTCAAGTGCTAATAACAAAACGACTAAAGCGTAAAATTAATGCTTGCTGTGTTGAGGGAATTTGTCCCAAATTAAAACCTATGAAATAAATGAACTATTAGAATATTTCAAAACATGGTTAACTTTTTCAATTTTAATATAGAATAGAAAATTATGATTCTTTATTATATTTGCCGAATGTATTAACGATCTGTAAATTTTGTCGTAAAATTGTTGAATATATACCTTGACACAAAACGCTTTGGAATTCAAAATTTCATGTTTTTTGTACTGTCGTTGACGTAAACGTTTGGCCTGTTTTTCTTTTAATAGAATTATTCGTACATAGAGTGGGGTAGCATTAACTGTATACCAGAATATCCGGACCTCTTTCGTCAACTAATTTTTCTATATGTTTAGGTCAAGGCCATTTTAATCAAATTTCTGAATTATTTACAACTTGTTGATTTACATGTAAATATGTATTTTGTGAAATCCTATTCTATTTTATAAACGTGTATAGTGCAATATTCGTTTCATTCCAACAATTTGTGTGTTATCAATTCACTAACAATACAGTGTGTACTAAAATACCAGTGCTCGACGTACTAGTTTATTTAAAATTTACAACAGCCATTTGTGTTGAGCTAAACTTAAATTATTCAAGCTTGCATTTACTTTACTTGAAGATAGTTTGGTTTTGGCTTATTGATGATAATATTTCGATTACTTCACGATTAAGGCTAGAATTCTTAGAAAATATTAAAATATTCGAAAGAATATTTCAAATTTTAATAATACATTCCTTTTTTACGGTGAAATATTTCACCAGAAGTAATTGAAATATTATTTACTTTACTTAAGACTAGCTATTTTATACTGGGTGGCCGTATTTAACACTCATCTATTTTCATTAATTTAAAGTAGAGCCCATCTTTAAAGTATAGTTGGGACGACTTTCACATTTTGGCTAAATAAATAGTTTTCAATAGTTCATAAATAATTCCTTTTGTATATACAGGGTGCATCATTTTCAGTCTCCTATATAGCGACGTCTCCCCTGATCAAATACTTAATTGCCACTTTCTCATATACCGGAGAAGTCAGGATAATTAGCGTTCGACGCTTAGTGCTATTTCTTCCAGCTCACACTATTTCCCGGATCTACTGTTGTCACTGAAGGTAGATTCCAATTATCAATATATACAGGGCGGTTTCTTGTAAAATTATTCCTATTCTGCAAATTAGACAACAGTGGCGCCTACGATTCTCGATTTTCAAGTAATCTTATAGTGTTCAGCTTGGAAAGTATCGATGAACCACATTTTGCTCCACTGTAACTTTTCCCGCCGTAAATTAAAACTCATTAAGTTGTTACATGTTTTATTTTTCATCGGCTTGTGATAAGATAGCTTTTTAGCTTAGTTATTTAGTCGGGGCTATTCTGTCAACGGCTATTTTAGCGCGGGCTTTTATATAGGGGCGATTTTGTATGCGGGCCATTTTGTCGGGGTTATCTTGTTGAGGTTGTTTTGGCAAGGCCGAAATAATGGGTACCGTAAGTACTCGGTCACTACACGCCACAGATATTTGCTCTCCCATTGTAAACATTAGGCACCACTTCTTGGCGTTCGCCTTGTTTGTAATATCTCTCTATGCTGCAACAAATCTCCGATTAATGTCAATAGGTCTAAGGTTTTTAGCAGCCACAATCGTCAAAATTATAAATATGTGCGTTCAATTTCAAAGATCAAAGTAAGAAGTAGTAGTCACACCAGAAAAATGTTTGTACGCCACACTGAATACAGATGACGCGAGATCGACTGTTTTGAAACATCTGCGGAGTCGCCACAACTACTAGAGCGTAGATAAAGCCGGTGGAGTTTCAAGTCATGAAAGAGTTTTTATTCCCTTAGAAATATTTTCAAATTTTTACTTCACTAAAAAGTTCCTACCTTTAGTTGAGTTTGTACTGGGGTCTTTGCGTTTAAAAGCATTCATGGCATCTACCGAATCACTAAGATGGCCAATTTCAGAAAAAGTCATTCTCAGGATTCATACATTTTATTGATACAAGAGTACTTTTTAAACATGGCGTTCGTGTTTTAATGGTAGATTAGGCTAATTATTTTGTTCTTTTTCCAATTCATACTTGTTCAGAAATCTAAATTTGACAATTCTCATTTAAATCACCAGAAATGATTTAATAATTCAAGATTTTAAAGCGTACTTTACGTTATCTCAGAAAAACTGTTTCATAATTTATTAATTAATGATTCGTGCGGTTACCAAATTATTGTACTCAAATTATCTATATTAGTCGAATTCCGTCTTATAAAAATATAAAAACATAGGTGTACATTAAGATAAGCAATAATGTAAGCGCAATCTGATGTATAATGATTTAGAACGCAAAGGGTGCTGCTGAATATTGAGATTGATGAATGAAACGGTATACAAATTTAAAAATCAATATGGCATTTTTGTTTGAAATACTAAGTGTAATAAGTTATAGGGTGATTCATGCATAAAAGGTGCAGTATTTAAAAACTAGTGAAAATTAGAAGCGAAATTTTATTTTTCAATTGACAGTTGATTACAATGTTATTGAATAATTATTTAGTTTTATAGAAATAAAATTGTTTTGAAAATATTTTATATAAATTTATATATTTTATTCAAGCATAACTTTAACATAATTTATCATTATCAGTTATTATTTTATGAATTTTTGTTGAAAAATAAAAATAATAAAATAATATCTATATACATTTATATAAGAACTTGGATTACTTAAAAAATTAGTGACATTAATTCAGGTCTGATGGTTCTTGTTTTGGAAAGGATCTAGTAGAATTGAAAAATTAAAATGCTTTTCATTTAAATATCAAATTAAATCATTACAACTATAAACAGCATTTTCTACAATCAATAAATTCGGGATAGGAGCAATTTTGAGGATATTAGATAGCTCTTGTAATTGTTTCCGAAACAAATTCTACAAATGATGAGTAAGTAACTGGTAAAAACCAAAAATCTAAATATAGATTTAAACGCTGTTAAAATAAAAATTAATTAATAATGAGTAGAGAAAAAACTTCTGCAAAACGCCAAAAATCTAAAACGTTAGATTTTTAAAATTAACCATTCTTAATGCATCTTTTGTATTCGCTAAACCTTATTTTTAATGATCTTTCACTTTTTGCAATATAGAATTTACAATTTCCAGGAATTTTGTAAATATTATTATTTTCATCCTAATTAAAAGGCTTGTAATGGTTTAAATTAAACGCAAAGAGTTTTGAATACTAATAACCGTTCTGATTTTAAATTTCTTTTTTCAGATATAGCCAGGAATATTTGGGAACTTCATAGAGCCAACATATAGAGTCGTTTTTAAAGTCGTTTTGATTGTGATTTTCAAGTTTCGAGATAGCGTTGTCTATGAGGTTACGTGGATAATTGTTTTGAAATAAGACTTATTTTATGAAATTATTTTCAGAAATAAAAATATCTTTTTAAGAACATTAAACTGATGATTAGAATTGAAATTTAGATATGTATTGCTAATAGTTTTTTTTTACGAAAAATAGATTTTTTTAAAGCAGTTATGATGTTTTAATGAAGAAAAGATAATTTACCTCTGTTCTGATCTATAGTAAATTTAATTGGAATTGGAATTTAATTGGAATTTCCTTTTCATTGGTAAAAAAATAAATACATTATTAAGTTCACTTTCATTTTCACATCACATTACAAAACTATTATCAACAAAGCTTCATCAAATCTTAATACTAAATTTTTGATTAACAATGTAACGCTTTTTATATAAAAAAATTGAGATGGAATGGTTATGAAACTATCAACTAGCTCTGGGGTGGGAATTGAGTTGCAATAGAATCTGTAATTTGTGATCTTGGACGCCAGTCTTATTTATTAACAAGACAGACATTAAGTTTAAAATGATAAATTATTATGGAACACAAGTTATATTTTCTGGTTTGGCGGTAAGTACCATTGAAAAATAAAGCTTTGTAACAATTCGTCTAATCTGACTGTTGATTTATACCGGGAACAGTAATTAATAATACACTTTAACAATGATTATGCTTACACTGGGTATGTTTATGAATACTATTCAACAATCCAATTAATTGCAGTATGAGACAAAAAAAATTGTAATTGATAATTAAGCATTGGCTGTCCTTAATATCGTTCATGGTCGCAATCCGAACAATCTCCACAGTAATAAACATAAAAAAAGGTATTAGACAAATTCCTAAACGCTTACTAGAATTGATCAATTCGAACGATTTTTCATATTAAACTCGAAACTGCTCAATTCCGTTACTGACATTACTAAAAGACAAGGGGTCACTTCCAAGTTACATCTCTTGAATGCTTTTGAAGGAATATCATTCTTATTTTGAAACAATTGGTAATAATTGAATTTTCTACGTTGATATCCCACGTTTTAACCAACTATTCAAAGGCTTCTAATAAACTTGTTTTAGTCATTTTTCTACCTTTGTCCGGAATCTCGTCAAGATCTTGCGTTGTTAATAATACCTTTACCTAGTGATTATAAATTTAAAATTACGTTATGAGGGAAGAACATCGAAGTTGTTGATCCAAATTTGTGCTGTAAATTTTATGGACGATTTGGGCAGCTATTTATAACTTTTCTATCTTCAGCAGAAAATCTGCTGTTCAACTGTAACATGCAACTTTCCTACTTTACGATTGGCAATATAAAGTTTTAAATTATTATTAGCTTTACACTGTCACCTATTAGCAGAATTGTCAGTATTTCAATTAATTAAATAATAAAAGAATTTGAATACATTTAATTGTACCGCTAATTATTGAAAGGATTTTTGATATTATGTCGCGCCATTATAATGCTAAAGTACTCGTAGTGAAAGTTTAATATCACCCATGTTATTTTCGCTATACCGCATGAGCTGTAGAGGTGAGGGTCGTAACCACTATATTCTACTACTTTGAAAATTCCGATTTTTCAAAGTCTATTTGAATGGCGTGTTCAGATAAGTGCTTAGGTGCTTTGAAACCTGGACATTTCCCAGCACTTACTTCAATTATGTTAAACATTTTAATAAGTGGACTGGCCACTGGTAATAACATGTTCCTTTTAATTCTATTATCACTAAAAATTGTTTTATTTTAGGTAGAATTGGATATCCTGTTCTTATGGCTCTAATTAAAGTCGCCCACTTCGCTTCGTTAAAACAACCTTTATACAAATTATTCTTCATGTTGAACTTAAATTCACTTCGCACATTTATTGTTTATTGGCAGTTGAATTAATTATTTGAACTTAGTATTTCATTTGACTTTGCAACTTAACCTACAAATTTTATTTTATTTAATTTTCTAAATTAAATGCGTTTACCAATATTTGTATTAATAATTCCTTGTTATTTATTTATTTTAATCAACGGTTTGACCTTCGATATTGTTCGTAGACTTTTTGTTTTTGATATTTGGATTTGTTTTATCCAGCAAAATTTATAAATAAATACTTATAATATTTAATTGTGTCTATTTTACATATTTATACAACTTTCAAATTCACAAATTTTATATACTAGCTAAATCAATAATTTTAGATGCTTTATTCTGATTTTCGAAATAATAAACAAAAAAGTCTTTATCCCAACTTTAAGACTCGATTTTAATCTTGAAATGGCTTTAATCCGATAAAAAAGGAATATATCCTTTATGTATGTGCAACGTTTCATACAAATCTGTTTCTGACTGCGGGAATACTTTTCTTGTAACTGCATACTTTTAGAAGTTTCAGGACTGATTTCACCAGCAAATTTAGGTGTTTAACTAAACATTAAAGTTAATCTACTGTTAAATGTGCCCAGTTTTGTTTCACCAATAACAATTAGAGTTTAAATACCCAATTAAAATAATTCACTAAACTCTTCCAGTTAAATTTTTAATAAGAACTTTATAGCTGGCCGCGATTGATGAAGTGGTTAGTGTGTGCCTTTACTTCCAAGGTCGGTAAATTTTTCAGTGGACAAACATTTAAAAGCATGCCTTCTTCTCGGAAAAAGAGGAAAACCATAGATCCTGTGTCAATATGACGTCTGGAACGTTAAAAAGCTCTTTTGGAAGCGGAACTCCTCCAGATTTGACAAAATTCTAGTAGGCATGGAGAAATGACTATAGTAGTTGAAGCCAAGAGAGCGAAGGGAATTTTCGTATCCAGAAGTCTCAGCCACAAAACAAAAGAAGCTTTCTAACTTCACAGCTACTTCATATTTAAATAAGTAATTACTGAAATACCTACAAATACCTATACATTGACGTTGTGTGTTACTATTATGTATCTCACCTAGACTTTTATTTTCTTGTTATATTTAAATTCGTAATACTAGGTAGGTAGTAATGTTTTGGTTATTAATAATAATTAATGACTGCATATAAAATATTTGTTTAAAATTTTAACTTTGTCAACATTTCCATAAATCTAGCTTTTGATCTACCTTATGCTTACTGGCAGTCTTGTTTGAATTTCCTACAACTAGTCCACCCACAAGGGTCTCTATGTTCACGTCAATATATTGAAAATCACTTTAGTGGGCCTTTAAGGTAACATGGTGTTGATCAATTTTCATCAAGGTGCCAGCGTGAGGAAATGGGCATAACTCCCGGATCTACCATTTTGCTTATCTAACAGACGTAGCCTGTAACTACAGCTAATTGATACTATTATAATACTTGTATGAGCAACTATCTTCTTAGATACGATCCTCAAACAAGTAGATATGTAAAAAATATATCTAACCGCGATAGATACAAGTATATTTATAAGGAAGTATTTGGGGAGATGAAACCACACTTATGTGACAACTACGTACCTTTAAAAATAAACAAATTTATTTAGCAAATATTTGTATGAGCTTTTTTATTCCGCTGTAAAGTTTCGAAGACAAATATTTGAACTTAGTTTACTTAATATACTAGCTGCAAATTCTCAGGATGTGTGGGTTCTAGAAATAAACGCTTAATAAGCCTTCGCTATAGGGCACCAGAAAAATTTTAATTAAATTTGTAAAATCTTGAATATAATAAAAAAATGAAATTTGGTAGTAGAGACTTACTTTGCAAATAATAAGTATACTTTGCTGAAACTTCTATTTTTGTTGTGTCAGCTTAGTCCAAATTCGGAATAACAGATTGCTGTCTTGATTGGACACAATTAATGGAACTGACTTCTGGAAATCAGCAATGTTTGTTCAAACAAACTGAGAAGAAAAAGAAAGGAAAGCAGAAATCATTCTATAAGATAAAAGAATTCCAATAACCAGTTGGCACAACAGTTATTTAAAGATAAACTATGTAATTCTTAACTATTACTTGATTAAAATTATATAATATAATAATTGAAATGAAATTTTTAGTACTGGAATGAAAACCCAATAGCAGATTTTAATGACTGTTGTTTAAATTTTGAAAGCTAAAGTTTTAATTTTATCCGAAAAATTTAAACCCTTAGTTTTGAAAATTAACAAACCTAAAATTTTGATATCAAATAAAGGTCATTATAAGAGCGGGGCACCTCACATTCGTTTTGAATAATAACCTGTCTTAAACCTAAGTCTATTGAATCTGAACTGTAAATCGTTTTAGGAAGATAGTAATCAGGAATTAGTAATTTGCCTTTCGTCGTAAGGTTGAGTCACCATAACATAAATTACTGTTATAAACTAAAATTTTAGTCTTAACACCAAATAAATCGATTACATGTAATGCTAAATTTTACGTGGTAACAAAAAAATCAAATTTTCCAATTCTAACATGGCTACTAATCGAAGGTTGTAGATAATATGAAGTATATTAACTTTAAATATGACTCACCCTCAGATTATTCTATTTAAAGATGATTTCTGTAAATCGATTTACAATTCCAATTGATAGAAACTCAGTAATTAACACTAGTAGATCTGAGGCGGCTCAAAACGGAATACTTGGACTTTCAGCATCTTTCAAACTCGCCAGCTTTCCTGGAATTCCCATAAAATTAGTAGAAATTCCGGTTAGTTTACGACAAAATGCATCTGATGATTAATTAATAAAAATTACTAAAATTCTTGATTAAAGCAAAGTAAGCACACATTTAAATTTTGAAGAGGCATTGATTTTATATACTCAGATAGACATTTCATATGGCGTCGAAGGAAACCGAGTTATAGTTCAAAAGATTACGCTAGATGTCAGTGACTGTTCAAAAGCGCGAAATATCGTATTTTCGATAATTACAGTTGGGTTCATTTTATAGTGCAAGGG